>LIAE01010418.1:0-104444 GCA_002287525.1 Diploscapter pachys
AGAGAGAGAGAGAGAGAGAGCTATAGAGAATGAGGGAGGGTTTGAAGGAAAAAGAGGATATGATTACTGAAACTACAACGGATTGAATATATCTGCCAATTCATTCATGAAAATAGCCAAATATGGGATTGCAAAGCTTAATTGAAGAGAGAGAGTAGAGGAGAGAATTTAAAATATTTATTTGAAGTGTACACTGCACGAAATGCAATGTGATACTTCAACTAAATAAGTAAGATGTTCTTCTATAAAATAATATTTGTACAAATACAGAATTAAAGCGAGAGATAAGATGACGCAAAAGGAAAGTATTTATGACCTTATCTCACAAATCCAATTCTCCAGACTCTCAGCCACAAATCAACTAATTCGTTGTAAATAGCTCATTTTTATGTTGAACACAACAACGTTGCACGTCTTCATCTCGATTTCAGCGGAAAAGATTAGCCGATGAGCTCCTTTCAAACAACAGTTTCTAATATGATGCGCGAGTATTCGAAATGCTAGAGGATACGTCATTTTGCCAGTCCTCTGCAACTCACATCCTTTTGTACAGCAGAAATGATTACGCAGTTTGGACATTGACTACAGTAATCCCCCGAGAGGAGGATTTGCTGATAAAGTCAACAAGATGCGCTGATATGATAATGAGATCAAGGAAGATAGGGATAAAGATAAAGAAGGAGCGCGTGCATGTGAGAGTGAGATTCACAAGTCAACATGAACTTTAACCATGTGGCCAAACAGGAAAAATGCCCCGGATTATATCAGCTATCAGCGAATCTGCATTATCTCCCCATGCATTACTTTACTAATCGTAAAAAGTTGCCTAAATGTCAAGATTTAAAATCGCGATTCTCCTTTTGTAAATAAGTTTTTTTTATCTGTTCAGCACGATGTCTAATTCGGGCAACAAATAAAAATGAATGAAATAAGTACTGCTGCTCACTTACATCAGTAGTTCGGTATATGAAATAGAAAATCTACAAAAAGTATAATATCAGCCTACATACAATTTCCATAAAACCTAAGAATATTTATGTAGAAAGGCAGAATATTACGCACAAGAAAATTGGAGCGCCTCGTGTGGGATAAAACGGCCAGAGCGAGTAATAAAACACGATTATTTTCCTATGAAGTTCAGAGTTTCACAGAAAATAGCTACAATTCTGCGAAGTGATTAAGACAAAAATACCCCAAATCTAGCCTATTTTGGTCTGTGAGAACGAGATTCGGAATGATTCTTTGACATGAATCTAAAATTATAAAGCTGAATAAATCATTCACGTGAAGATAACCTTTGTAGTGAAAAATTCAACTCAAAGCACAATCACTTTGAGAAGATTTTAGGCGGAAATTATCAGAGATATTTTCCCATAAAAAAAGTGATCCTCGAGCATTTCTTATGAAAGGGAAGGGATTTTCACTTCCTCTAATTTTTCAAAGTTTATTCATTATGCAGAAGAGAATAGGCAGATTTGCAGAAATAATTCTAGGCAAAGCAAAAAAAATTATAGATGTGCGCCTCTAATTGAATGCATTAAAATATGTAGAAGATCTGGATCTAGATGTTGTATATTTTAAGATTTAAGATATTATAGGATAGGAGATAAAATCCCAGATCTATCTATTAAAGGGATTTTGACAAGAAAAAGGATTTAAAAGGGTAAAGAAGTTACCCCGAAAGCAGAGCAGAGGAAAGTGTTTTCAACGAATTGTTATTCGTATGTAAAGTTTAATTCGAGAATAAAGCAACAATTCTCTTCGTCTATTCATCATAAATCCCGCCGCAAAAAACTAAGATAGTTGTTACAATTACATATCTCGGAGGGAAAAATTAAAAGATTGAATGATAATCAGCGATTTTTTGATCGGGCGGATAATGCTACACAGAGATGATGAGTGATAAGGCATGGATATGTGAGATTATCCTTGAAAGGGGAAGGGGAAAGAAACGAGAGGCTGAATTATTGCAGAGAGCAATGGAGCTATGAAAATGAAAGTGATGCTGTCACGAAAAGCTATCCAAAAAGAAGAGGGTGGACATTCGAACGAAAAAAAAGATTCCCTATAGAAAACTAGAGAAATGTGTCTAAAGTTTAAAGTTGTTCGGAATTTTATAGGAAAAAATATAAATGAAGATGAAAGAATATAAGATTTGAGCATAAACTCAGTGAAAAAACTGAATTATCTTAGATTAAAGGATAAACAAAGGGATAAATATGGTCATATAGACATCCCCAACAACTCGATAATTAGAGAAATTTGGCAATTCACTTTTCTAAACATAAAAGACATGATCTAGCCTACGAGACAAGCAAAAAAACTATTCATTGATGAATTCAAAGGTACAAAGTAAAGTTCAATAAAAAAATCTAAAATTCAAAAGATGTTTTAGAAATTGAATTCACACGCAATCAACGACAAATTTTGCGCTAATATGAGTAAGAGAGACATAGTTTTGTACAAAATCTGAGACTTGATGAAAACTTGGTCGATCGGAGTGAAATGTCCCTAAAAAGCAGATGGTCGAATGTAAGAATGACAGATGAAAGTCTAATTCAAGCTTGAATGCTCCATAAATGCACGATTGCATAACTCCTAACTTCAAGGTTGAACTTGCATAGCTAATGAAAGTGTTAGAGAATGTGAACATCTGAATGCAGAGAAATGCAAAGATCGAAGTAAAGAAGACAGAAAGTGTTCGAAATGCTCATGAATTAATCACATCCTCAATTTTCTCAATTGCTCTGCTCATTCTGACCGAAGTAAATAACCATTCACTTTCAGATATTATAAATAATAATCACTTACTCAGCAAGAATTTTCCGAACTCGTACGAGCCTACACAGCCCTTGCAATGATTTTACAAGCGTTTACAAATGGTTACAACTCCGTATTACAGGCCTGTGAACGTACTCGTACAGGCCTGTAATACAGGCGCATTAATAAGTCTGTTCAAGCTCGTAGGGGCTCGATAAATTCTTGCTGAATACAGAACAAATTAAAACGTAAAAAAATTAGGCTGATCCTCATCTAGAACGGAAGTAATATAAGAATTTTCATAATATAGTTTTTTCCTATTAATATTGATATATAAGAGGGTAATTTGAACAGGATTATAACAGACAATTTTTACTAGATTGGGCAAGTATTAAGAATATGGCTAAAGCCTTGCCTAGGTTTGGTATGGAAAGAGCAGGAATTAAAAAATATCTATCAAAATCGATAAATCTACTGAACAACAATTGATGATCGGTTATATCGAGCAGATAAATAAATTGGATGATTGAATCGCAAATCGATTTTATGAATTATCGCTTAGAGATGAATTGAATTAAATCGAAAGAGATTTGCTATGAACACAGAAATAGAAAGGATAGACTATCTGGTAGTGCATTCATCATTTACAGATTCACAGATTTGCAATGACGCATACCGCCTGCACAAATCCATTCCCCGACACTTTATTGGGCCGTAAAATTGTCTATTTTTCACTACATTTCTAATTCGAGTTCCAGGAATACAAATCTAACATGAAAATGAAAATAGGCCAAAGATGATGTCCGCTTTGAAGATCGGCTTGCAAAAACTAGAAAAGAAGGTGATAAGCTTTTCGCTACAATGCGTAATCTCTTGACTCAGATGCAGAGAAGTCATTAAGATTACGTAGGCTCTCCTTCTTTTTTCAAACAAAATCACATTGTCTTTAGAAGGAGATGTGATCTTTTGCAGAAAGTGAGCATATTTATTTATATCTTTGGGAAAGAAAAATCAAAGTTTATTTAAGACACTAAAAAGGATGTGAGATCAGGTTACATTTAATCACAATGCTCAATGTAACTTTGAATGATAAACAAGAAAAGGCTGCAATAATTACGTCAGAACTTATAAGATTTGGTAAACATTATCTGTGAAAGGATAAAATATATTTAATTTAGAAAGGGAGCGGTTTAACGGAAAAATTACGGAAATAAAAAAAGAGGGGGAGATAAAAGGATAAAGAAGGAGATTTATGGAGATTTAAGGCGAGTAAAGGGCGGAGTCAAATTGGAAGGGAAAGGGAGAAGGCAGGTTCCCACGACTAAAGGATGTCCTGTGCGTAATGGTTGACTGCCAGAAGAACAAAGGCTCGTGTTGCAAATAGAAAAGCTGATGAATTCGGAAGATGTGACGAAATTTGGAAAGAACGACTCTGAATTAAGAGGAAATAACACCTACACTCACAGGCTCAGAGAGGATATTGCATGAGGACAAATAGGGTATACGGTCATCATTCCAATGAAAACGTTACAAATTCTCTGCAGTGTTTGTATATGCCATTATGAAATACTTTCATGTCTCGAGAAAAATACGTTTCAGGGATTAATTAAAGTTTATAAAGATTGTCAGAGCGGAAAACTTTTTCTCAAATCCAAAGAATCAGTTTTGAAATGATAGATTCACTGAGCGGAAACAGCATTAACTCTGCCCTTATGCAATTCCTTCTTCGTCTAAACGAATATCGATAATTTCGAGCTTATTCCGATTATGAACGATTCAGCCCTATTCTGTAGCAGAGAACTGCCTTCCTATCCCAGTTACATATTCGTCGAAAGGATCATTTTCTGCACGAGTCTTGTAGTCAATTCAGTCACGATCTACTGCATTCTGTTCCGATCGCCTTCATATGTTGGAAATTACAAGTACTTCCTGCTCTATCATGTCATTGGGTAAGCTTATCTATAATCTGCCAAGTTCTTTATTATGCAGATCTTCACTACTGGATCTTCAAATATCTGGATTCCTATTACCTGTCGTGCTTGTATCATATCTTTCTGCTTATTCACTTGGGTTTCTAAACTTCATCCCAAGTAGCATTCTAACGGTCATTGGATTTGCTTCATGTGGATGTAAGCAAGTCAATTCTTCATGAAGATCAGCCTTTATCTTGCAGTAGTAATAATCACAAGTGTTTTGCTATTCGCGTACAGGCACTATCAAGTCATTCCAAGTTTCCATGCACACCAACTATCGAAAAAGAAGAAGATATTCGGCATAATTCTGCTGCATCTGTTCATTATGACAAGTCTGCCCTACGTTGGTTGGGCACATAATAAGCAGGAGGGCTACAAAGCAAGAATTAGACAGGCAAATTTAAGAGTTTTCTGAATAAATTAACTTTCTTCAGATATCATTATCAGAAGGCCAATGCCTTCCCTATGAAGTGTTTCAATCTGATACGTATGTAATCGACCTCAGCTTCGTACCTGTATTAACGTTGGCAACCATTTACATGTTAACCTGCATCGCATTGTGTCTGTACTTCATGATTCATGCTCTCAAATACATAAGTTCTGTGAAAATCCAAACTATTTCTGATAGAAGATATCAATTGCAAAGGAAGTACTTCATCACCCTACTCATACAAATCTGCGTCCCTGTCACAATCATATTCATTCCAATTGTCGCTTTATTCTGCATCTTCACTGGAAGCGAAGATCAGCAAGGTTTGAAAAATACAGGTTTTTGTAAATGAAATATTTCAGGGTTAACAAACTTATGCTTCATTTTTATATCATGTCATGGTACTGTTAGTTCAACATGTCTTATAATTTGTTAGTTGCGTTAAAATCATTGAAAATGAAAGTCATTTTAGTGCACCCGTCATATCGGAATTTATTTCGTAGATCTATTTTGCCCGAGAAAATCAGTGTTACTCCATATAGTGGGGACAACTCAAGGGGTTAGTCTCTAGGTTTTCATCCATTTCTAAAAAAACATAAGTTTTAGGCCAGATGAAGATCAAAGAGTTTTATCAAGGTTCAAAACGAGCATCTTTCGCATTGTAAATCTCGACTTTTTGCATAAAATTAAACATTTATTTCTTTCTGAAAGCAGTGGTTTATTATGCATGAAAATATTTAGAAATCATCATCGCTGAGAATAAACATAAGGCAACATTTTACAATTAGGGCTTAAAATTTTTGACTTTTGTGACACTGATACTGGAGTGTCAAATCAGTTAAGTTCCGAAAAATTTTATGGAAGATAAACTGAAGCATAATAATGCAAAAATGGGGCTTAAAGTTTTTGACATTGACACTGGAATGGCAGTGTCACGCCTAATATTAATGTCAAACACTTTAAGCCCGGTTTACAATTTTAAAATGCAAATGTATAAGCGAAAACCGTAGTTGGATGTAAAGAATGGAGAAAATTAGATAAGTAATAGCCTGCTATCGTTGTTTATGAGGCAGCAGAGAAATCTACTGGAGGAAGCAGTACCACAGGGCGTGAATGGCACCAGGGACTGTAATTTGAGCATATTAAATTGGAAGTCTCTTGTAGTTAACACCCTCTTTTTCTTTTCTCATATTATTTCTCAGGAAAGTGGTAACTACAGTGAGCCCAAATTGGGTGATATAAATGACTTACAAATGAAGAAGCAGTAGAGGACGATGTTGATGATGACATGGGTGTTGCATTCGCCCGAATGGATGAACACGGCCAAAGGCTTTATTTAAATAGTAAACTCAATTGACATAAAACCACCTACCGAAATGAAGATGCACAAAATCAACTCGAGAATCTGCTGGCCCGTAAGCGCCATTTTGTGCTCTAAACACTCACTCACAATCAGTCTTATCTAATGGAAGGAAGTAAGAGTTTCAAAACAGAAGCAAACCAAGTATGATTGATTATAGTACATAGAGAAGGAAAGACTAATTTGGAAGAGAAAAACGGTTTGCCGAAACTCGACGAAGTAGATAATTTTGATGGAGAGAAGACACAACTTTGTGGTAGCAGAAAAATAAAGAAAATGGGGAAGGAATGGCAGATCGAAAATAAAAGGCAAAAGGAGAAGGGAGGAGGTGTGTTTGGTGAAAAAGAACGAAAACGCGACAGAAAAGGAAAAACAGGCTGGTAGACCAGGCAGGCAGGCCCAATCACAGGGAGAGGGGAAGAAGAATCAATCGAATCGCGAATCTCATGCCAAACGGCAATTTCAGTAAAAGAAGAAGAGGGATGAGAAGAGAAAGACTGAAACAGCCCTGGGCTCTAACTCGTAGTATTTCGATTATTACACAGGCAAAGGCAGTGAAAGAGAGCAGAGATATTTACGAGGGAAAAATAAGCAAGCTGCTGATACTGCTGATCGGAAAATCCGGAAAGATATCGATCTGACTGATTGTTGTTGATAGCAGCATGCAGCAGCACGCATATGAGATTGAAAACTATTTGTATAGAGAAGCGGAGATTGCGAGCACAACTGGAAATTGAATTATAAACTGGCAGAGGGAGGGAAAAGAGGGAGTGGAGAAGACGGTGCTGAAGAAAGAAGGAGAAAAAACTTGTCGAAAGGGGAAATATCGCTGATAGAAGAGAAGACGAGAAGTGAGAGGAAAGATGTTTGGCAGCTGACCCTTTCCATCTCTGCCTCCTCACTCCCTTTACCCTTTCTTTATACAAAGTTAAAGAGAGCCGTAAACTGTCTTTGTCAACGCACAAAGCAACGTATTGAAACTGTGTGACTGTCATTCTGCCGCTGACTACAATTCGACCCGAAAACACATTTTCCTCATTCGATCTTTCACAAAATATGACTCATGTCAATGGGAATTTCGTAATTTATTAAAATTGCTAAGTTTTAGCAAATCTGTGTAATTTATAACTAAGAAGAATCCGATAAGATCATTGTAGTCGATTCATGACATTGCCTTCATGAGATCCTAGAGTGAAGGAATCTGCACTACCTCCCAAAGTGGCTGAGGGCAAATCACGTCGATCTGTACTCACGCCTAATCTGAACAGGGGCTATAAAATAAAAAAAAAGAAGGTAAATTCGAAAACAGACCGAGTGAGGCAGCGATCGGCTAGATTGGGCACGATTGGCTGCAGAAGGACGGAGGAAATGCGCACTGATTCGTACGTCAAATACAGAATCGATTGCAGCTGAAATTAAGGAAAACTGAAAGATCACTGTAACACATTTTCGCATTAAAAGTATTGACTGACACACACAGAAAAGCGTGCGCCCTATTGGAAAATTGAAAAATTATCTTGATCTACAGCTGTTCGAAAGCTGTAAAATAATTCTGTGTAACCAATTTCAGTAGTCTGTCAAAACAAAATAAAAATTTCAAAATAGTTTCCTTAAAATTGAAATTTTTAAACCTTTTAAATCAAGAAATATAAATCCTCATATTTTTATAGGTAAGATTGCGAGTGTGTAGATGGAGCTAGGATTAGATTTCAGATGATAGTGTGAATTGATTACGATGCCAAGGCCATGGTAGAAAATAGAAACCAAGAAAGCTTATTCAAATAAATTAAGAAATAGTAATTTTATTCCTCTATTTGAACTATAGTATACTTGGACCATCCGGCGTTTAGCCGTTTATGCCAATAACGCGAAAGTGCTGTAGGAGATTGAACGAACTAACTTTTGGTCCATCCCGCATTTTCCAAGGCTGATTGAGTTGGAAGAAGCCATTCGCCTGTTTGAGAAGAGCCATCACGTGTTCCAGGCCTTTGTAGAACATCAGATCGTCAAAGGAGTGAGCGACTTTCTCTGCAATATAATAAATAAGTAAATATATCTTCCGAAGAAAGCAAAATTCAACCTCGAATTTGATGAATGTCAGCCAACAGAGCAGAGACATTGCTTGATTCGTCCAGAGTCGATATGTCGAAAGGGGGATATTTCTGAAGCTCGGTAAGTTTATTTCAAATGAAAAGAAATAAGTCTAACCTGTGCAGGATTGAGCTTGTCAATTGTAGATCGGCTCAATAAATTGCCCAAATTATTGACCAAGTCTGCATTGATCACCTCTACTGCTTTCTTCTCCGTATAATCTGAAAGAAAAAATAAAGGAGCTGAGGTTACATAAATCAAACTCGAATCTTCATGCGGCACGCCTTGCCTCAGAAGAAAATACCGCAATCCCTCTACTGTCAGTCGCTGCGCCGCTTCATTCGGATCCACCACATTCCCCAGTGATTTTGACATCTCAAATGCAACAATGAAACCAGCTGATCTTCATCATTTAAAATTGAACCAACTTTTCTGTTATCGACCAGCCAATGACCGTGCACGAATATCCGCTGAGGCAGCTCGAATCCAGCTCCCAGAAGGAAGGAAGGCCAGTAGATTGCGTGGAATCTGAAAAGGAGAGGATTTCTCTGTAGCAACTTGAATAGGCCTTCATACTTGAGAATGTCCTTTCCAATGAGCTGACAGGTGGGTGGCCATTCAGTCATTTGCTGAGGGAACGCAGCCAGGGTAAGGTAATTGACGAGAGCGTCCAACCACACGTAGATGGTCTGGGAATTGTCGCCAGGCACTGCAATGCCCCACGGCAATCGGCTGCGAGGCCGCGACACGGACAGATCGGCAGTGGAACTCAGCATCCGCTTCACGGAGGGCACGTATTGCAAAGGGCGAATCGCATCTGAAATCAGCAAGCCTTCACAATCATTCTTTCTACAAGATACGCCAAGCTCTGCAGGCAAATCGTTCGATAATTAATTAATAAAAATTAGATTTAGGGTTTTCTTTCAATTATTTTTGAATTTTTCATATGAAAATGTACTAATATGCAAAATGCTGGTTCATACGTCTAAGTTCGGGCAGAAATGTGATGATAATTGCCAGTACGTTGAAATAAAAAATTTTCCAACTCGTTATCATGCCGATAAAATGGTATGGATTTATGAAATTAGGAATCAATTTTACCAGAAAATGGTTATATAATTTGGAAAAGATCTCTAAATTATTACTTCAAAAAAATCCATTTTACATCATGATTTTCAATGCGAAATGAACACGGTGGTCAGAATCTAACAGTGACGCCAAATCGCATTCCTCGAGGTTTCAACCCAAAAAATAGTATTGAAATGAAACATTTTAGACAATTTTATGGAAAGTTTCTTTATCTAGAATAAGCTATTATTCAAGAAAATCCTATACCCCCTTTTGTTTTATGGCATTTCATTAAAGTTTGCAAATGTTGCAGAAGTTTTGGCGCACCCTGTAATTATACCAACCTCGATTCGTAATCCATTCATCAATTTTGTCGAGAAACTTGGTCAGTCGAAACATGTAATTTTCCTCCTGCGTCCACTGCACTTCTGATTGGGTTTCTTTGGATATCTGTAAGAAAGAGCACTTGTCATTTCCTTCTTTCAAAAAATACCGTAACATCCTTTCCATTGATTTTGACAGTCTGCACTTCATCATTCGCATAGAAGCACTCATCGACAGTGCTGTACCATCCTTCATACGAGCTCTTGTAGATCAGGTCCTTTTCCATCAGAATATTCTGAACAATTCTATCAATTCCGTGAATTCCTCTGTAACAAATTACCCAGAAATGCAGCACAGCCTCGATGTGCCTGTGTTGCGTGGTTCGGATGAAATCTGTATGGGAAATGCCGAATTTGCGGAAGAGGACAGCGAACTCCTGGCTGATTTCGTCGCAGTGTTGCTGGGGCTCTTTTCCTCGAGATTTGGCTGTATTCCAGATCTGGAAATTTGTATGATCTTTTCTTAGGGACCGCAAATGGTATTGCACAATTCTGATATAATTTTTGACCAAAGTCCATTTCTATGAAGTTCATCGAATCTGATAATAATGACTTACTGTGACCCTCCATTTTAAAGGGTACTTGTTTTCCAATGTTGGAGTTTCAAATGACCACTTTTAACGAAGGTGAAAAATGAGAGGTGGTGGAGTTTGCAGTCCCCATCTTTTATCCAATGAAAATCCTTACCTTCATTCCATGTTCATCAGTGCCAACAGTCAACTTGTGTGTGTCGTTCGGCTGCTTCAGCCTCATCCATCTGCAGTGCGCATCTGACAAAAGGGCCGTGTAGAGATGCCCTATATGCGGGCCTGCATTCACGTAGAAAATCGGATTCGTTGTGAAGGAATGAAACCGTCTCGGAGTGACTAACAATCTGGCAAGTTTCATCTGAAAGAAAACAAAACGACGTTTGCAGATATGAGAAAATGTATCTAATTGAAGACGACAAAAATCAATTCAATTCCCAATTTTAGAGCAAGATTTATTCAACAATCCAAAAACATAACAATTCTCTCTATTCAATGCTACATTTCCTAGAACATAAGAAATAAATAGTGCCTATTCCTTATTCCTGCCTTTATCAAAATCACTAGTTTTGAGATCGTTGAGAGCGTCGATGTCTTCGTTTGTGGGCGTTTTGCCCGATTCCATCATCTGCTTGATTATCATGTCCTTCGCCACTTCCTTCTTCAGATTTTCATAGACCAATTCTGCCGTTGTTTCTGCCTGAATTACTTTTCATTTCCATACTTCTGTCATTCAATCTGGTCATTAAGAAGGGAGAAAAAGGCGCGCCTATGACTCAGAATGTTACAAAATTATTCATAATCACGAACAAGGGACAGGCATGAAATAGCCTAAAATCAAAGACACTTACTAATATGCACGCGCATTTTGTGGCTTTCCAAGGGTGTGCATATTAGTAAGGTGCGTAGGACACCTATGTATGCATATTAGTAGTCGCCAAATCAAAAATGAACTCTATATGGCATAGCGCTTTAGTCATGCCCACTAGTGCTTTGCAACCATTGTGCAGGGAAACATTGTTCGTTAATGAGCATGAACAAGTGTTCTGTAGCAAATGTCTTACCTCTATATCTGCAGGCTTCACAGCTTCAATCAGCTGATACTCTCCCTGTGTGGGATGATTGTGATAGCTCATCGTGATCCCCGTGAACTCGGCCTGCTCCAATCCAATCAGGTAGTTCAGCGGATCCCACTGTCCTTCGTTCAATATCTTCTTCTCCGTCAACTCTTTCAGCCTGAACAATTTGCAATAGAAAAAACGCTGTCTTGTTTTTGATAAGATTCCTCCAATCCACACGAAATGTGCTTTTGTGCATCATTACACAACTTTTGATATGATAATTTATCATAACCGGGTTTTGGTAGGATTATTAGGGATGTACAGTACAACAAATGGAAGTAGAGAAAAGGATTTGAAAACTTTTTCCAAATGCACCAAAATTGACGACCAAATTTCAAAGGAAACAAAGGAAGGGCAATGCGCACTTTTGTCGTAGATATGGGACAGCCGGTTGAAAATTAGAATTTTTTTTACGATACCTATCTTTTGTATTTCGATTTTTTTATTACCATAATCTATCATAGATAGATGATAAGTGCAATTTTCTTATCAAGATTTGGCTCATAATGCATAGAAATTGAGCATTTTCTGACCACGGAGTCTTCTTCTTCTTAACACGACAATGCATATTAATTAGTCCAACCTTGATATTTGCATTCCACAGAGAATCCTCTTGCCCGGCTTTAAGATTCGTCTGAATTCGTGACAAATGGCAGGCAGTCTCTTTCTGTGCAGAAAATAGAACACATCCACATGGAAGATGTGGTCGAATGTACTGGTTGGGTAGGGCAGGTTGCGCAGGTCTGAAGTCTTCAAATACAAGTCTTTAGAAGAAAATAAAGATTCAATCTCACTTTGTCCAATTGTATCTTCATCTGTTCGTTGATTTCGAGCAGGAACTTGTTTTTCGTCACGTCTTCCATGTAGGCCGAGGCCTCGATTCCGTATGCCATTCCCTTGCCTCCCTTGATTTTCTCGTAGACCATTCGAAGTGCATTGCCCCGACCATAGCCAATCTCCAGTGCATAGTCATCTGCAGAGGAATGAATGCATAAATTTGATGAAGAAAGAGAATCCTCCTGACCTGGCTGAATTTGCAGATTCTCGACGACAGCCTCGTTGAGGAACCGCATTTTGGCAGCATTCATTCGGGTGAACACGCCTGCCCCGATCGACTTGATTGGCAGGGCATACTAAAATGTAGAAACGGAAAGATTGAAGAAACCAAAGGAAATGCAGACCTGCGCAGCCAAGTCCTCTGTGGCCGACTTCCAAAATGACAGACTCGCTCGACTGGTCATCAACTGGATGCACGACACGCACAACCTGAACAGAATTCATGCATGAACAACAACGACGGAATTCAGAAAAATTCAAAAACAGAAACAGAGGCAGCAGAAAAGCAGCATCGATGCTCGAGAGAGTTAGCGACCAGTACGCTGTAAAATATAACACATGCAAAGTAGAGAAACTCGCCTCTCTTGGTCTTTGCTGCTCGAATTTATTTTTAAATTTTTAGCTTTTCAGCTGAGTTGATGAACCTCGGCCGAACTGTCGGAGATGCCCTGCCCCGGAGTCAGTCCAGTCATTCGGCCTCTGTCTCCGAATCGACTGCAGTCCTCCCTTCGACCTCTGCAGACTCCCTGACAGACAGAATCTACAAGCAGCTAGCAGACAATCCCTACTTCAATGCAGGTGCAGGGCTGGCGGGAATCGGTCGGTTCACTCATTTTCTGCGCGCAAATTCATTCAACCACTCTTTGCAGGCCTCGCAGTCGGTCTGGCCAAGCGCTTCCTCATCATTGGCACTTCGTATTTCCGACGCAGACACATGATTTCCTTCCAAATCAACAACGAGGACCCGTATGAAAAGACCATTAAAGTCAGAAAAGACGAGTTTGCAGGTCGTATCCCTGGATTCTGGACTTCATCAACAAGAAGAGCCTGTCTGCCTCCCGCCACTTGTCAGTCAACACGATGATTCGACAGACCGAGAGTGGGAAGACGCATTTGTCTGTGAGTTATCTGCCTGGGCATGGAGACCACATTTTCGTGTACAAATGGAGGTTTGGAATGAGACGAAAGGGAGGAGATCTGAAGCTGTCGTTTCAGATGGATCAAAGTGGAGAGGCAGCGAGAGAAACAGGTGATTCAGAAGGAGGGAGTCCGCACAGCGCTCGAGACGGTCACCCTCACCACACTCGGGTCCGATCCGAAGTTCTTCATGGACATGGTCGATGCTGCTTCCAAGGAGGCCATTGAACAGGTGAACCAAAACGAGTATTCCCTATCCGAAATGCGCAAAGTTTTGATTTGAAGATTTTCAAAGTCGAAGTTCGGGCACCCTTGTTCCCTATCAAACAATGTCGGTTTTCAGTCAGAAACAGGCCTCGTCGTGTACCAAGCAGTGGGTCCGCAGTGGCTGCGATTCGGAGTGCCCAGACGTAAACGAGCAATCGAGTCCGTGGTTTTGGATGGAGACATTTCGGAGGAGATCGTCAAAGACTTCAAGGAATTCATCGAATCATCGCAATGGTATACATATATACAATGCAGCCTTCAAAGGCTTACAGAGCGTGCCATAAATATCGATGACTAAATTTTAAGGCTGTAAAATCCGGTATGTTTATTCAAAAAATATCGAATGTTTGCATATTTATTCATCGAGTTGGATTCATACACTAGATGTTCCAGTTCACAATTTTCAGATACGAGATAATTTTTTTACTTTCGCTTCATTTTCCAGAACTATCTCGAAAATTTGAATTCCAAGATGGTCGCAGTTCTGAGCCCATGAATGACAATTTTCATCAAATATTTCTTAAATTTTCATGAAATTAAAAATTCTATAAACCTTTGCAGTTATGATAAATGAACTATGGAGAACCAATTCTAGTAGGAATTATGAATTATTTTCATTGCTCTTGAAAGTTGTCATTGATATTTATGGCACACCCTGTAATATTTTCTGCAGCAAGTAGATAAAGATGGCATATTTAGATTCTTCATACAATTTATATAGAAGACGCAAGAAATAGTATGATTCTGTTCAGGTACACAGACAGGGGCGTGCCATATCGTCGTGGCTACCTGTTCTACGGTCCTCCCGGCACTGGCAAATCCAGCTACATCTCTGCTTTGGCCAGTCATTTCGGCTACAGTATCTGCATGCTGTCGTTGAGTGAAAGAACCCTTGATGATGACAGGTAAAGTAAAATGAAGAGGATAATGCATTGTGAAGTAAGAATTGCAGGCTGAATCACCTGCTGAACACAGCCCCACCCAATTCGGTCATCATTCTGGAAGACATCGACGCTGCGTTCAATTCGAGAGAGGACCCAATGGACAAGCACCCCGCGTATCAAGGACTCACAAGGTTCGTCCGTTTCTGCATTTCTAATCCTCTGTCCTTTCAGAGTGACATTTTCTGGCCTGCTGAATGCAATCGATGGCGTGGCCTCTGCAGAGGAGAGGATTCTGTTCATGACGACCAACCACGTGGAGAGGCTCGATCCGGCACTCATCAGACCTGGCAGAGTCGACTACAGGCAGTTCTTCGGCAACGCTACAGAGCAGATGCTTAGAAAGGTAATCAGGAACTTAGGAATTTGCCGAAACAAGACAAACTGCAGATGTTTATTCGCTTCTATGAAACTAGTGAGGACGCTGTCAATTTGGAGGCAGATCCAGAGGAATTTGTGCGTCGAGTTGTGCAGTCAGGCAGAGTTCTGTCGCCTGCACAAATTCAGGGCCATTTCCTTCTGCACAAGCACAGCCCTAAGACTGCCATTGACACTATCGACTCCATACGGCAATAAAACAACAACTAGATTTTTAGACTTTAGCTTAGAAATTAGGTTTATATTTCAATCGAATAAAACTTTGACAATTTCAAAAGTACATAGACTAATGGATAAAAATGGACTAAATTAGATGAATTAGAAGTGGAATTTAGGAGAACTAATTGCTGACGATAAAACATTGGCACAATGGTACAAGAACGAGATAAGTGACATTATTAGGTGATTAAAATTAGGTGACAAATTAAAATGATCAAAGTTGGTAAGATAGACTAGTTCGAGTTATGAATGATCATGGTGAGAGGATTAAATCGATGAATGGAAAGCTCTTTAGTAAATGAATGAATTAGGGGAGATCGAATACAAAGTTATCAAATTATTCAAAATAGCAATGAATTACTCGCGGTAGGGAGGAGGCGGAGAATTGGGATTTCTGCTAGACGAGGGAATGAGGGGCACGAAAGGACTGCCCATCTTCATGGGAGCACTGCGTCTGCGAGTCTCCCCCTTGGAGACGAGCCTGGAAATGGGTGCGGTCTGCTCCTCCGCTTGCTCGGCAATCGACTCGGGCACACGAGCCAATGCAGTTTCCAGCGATCTGCAATCATTCATCGATAACAGGAGGAGTGTACGTAGATGAAATTTCAAGTTTCATATAAACGTAAACGAAAAGTTTGGGGCATAGTTTGGCCTTTTTTAAGCTATTTCCGAGTCTTGTTGATATTACAGCTTATTTTGCTAGCAGGGTTTTCATTAAAAAATAAGCTAAATTTAAGAAAAATGCGTTTAATTTTTGCTAATTTCTTTCGCTCATTATTTTCACAACTTAGTCAAAATTTATTTAAACATAAGCGAAAGCGAAAATGATCAAAAATGGTCGTAAACGTAAATCACGTAATAAACCTAAACGAGATTTACGCACACTGCTGATCAGTAAGTCTTGCAAAAAAATGTAGGAAAAGTACCTCCTAGTCATTTCGACCCTCCTTCTGCATTTCTCTCCTCCCTCATAACGCACGTTGTGCACGTCCTCAGTCGCGATCGCAGGCACAAATTCAACGATTTCCCTGCAATTTTCAATTCAATATAATACCGAGAATTCCAAACTTACCTGGCGCAATTGTAGATGTTCTGGGCCTTCTCGTGGTACTCCATGTGTGCCTCAGTCAGACCCTTCATTCCATGTCTGAATCTGTACATCTTCACCACTTCTTCCTCTGCTCTCATCTCGCGATATCTCTTCTCGGTCTTTTCCTTCTTCAGGGCCAATTGCAGAACCTGCAAGAACTCGTTTCTCTGTAGGACTTATCAAACTTTTGGCTACCTCTCTCATCTGAGCGCGAATCTCAGTTTCAGTAGCAGATTTTCTCCTCCAGAGTCCCCCGCCAGCTTTTTGCATCCTGTGCATCTCCCTGTTCGCCTTCGCTTCCTCCACCTCGACTCGTCTCAGTTCCTCTGCAGCTTTTTCGATCTTCTCCTCGCTGTCCTCGATTCTTCGCAAATGCTGCAAATCATTCATTTAGTCATTCTACTTATCAATAAATAATAGTGCTTAGGAACGAACAAAGACTAATTAATAAAAAAAATCGCCCAAGCATGGTGTTCGGAAACATTTGCGCAATAAATTTAAAGAAAAATTTTCTCCATTTAATGCAAAAAGCCACATCTAATTTGTTACAGTACATCTCGAGATATGACCAAATCTTTGGGTGGACAGTCTCTGAGTACCCAAAGACGACCGCATCTTGATGCATAACATATAAAATTTAATGCGGTTCTCATTATAAAATAGAAAAAGAATTCAAAAAATTTAATGCATTTTATAAGGCGGGTATTATCTCTATTCGATACTTTTGTAAATTTCTAAAAGCGAATCTTCGGTTTTAAAGACAGTCTTTGCTCGTCCCTGATTGTACCTACCTCTACACATCTCTCCGTGGCATCAGTGAGTGTATCCTGCTGTGCATTGTGCATGGCGATGAGTTCCTTCATCCTCGCAGTCACATCCTGTATGGCCGTGTTGTCTGTGGCCTCTGCCCAGTCAGCCATTTTGCACATTCCGTGCTTCTGAAGATGTGCTGCTTTCTTCAGCAGCTCACTGCAAAATTCGCCGTTGTTTCTCTTTGATTTCATGACTATCCCTTACTTGGCCATGACAAAGTCGCTGAGCGCATTCGACAGGTCTGCTTGTTTTGAATTCGAGCTGCCTTTGAGTAGGGATGTGGAGAAACTGCGACGGCCGGGTGGATCTGCAATGGAATCGAATAAGTCAGAAGAAGGGGAACTGGGGAGGCTTACTTTTGTTCGGGGACATTTGGATGAAGAAGTAAGCAGAAAATGTACAGCGATCGATTTGAATTGACTGATTGTGCGGCGACCCTGAGAACGAGTAAAATCAGTGCACGAAGACAGATGAACGATGAATTTTGACAAGTGGATTCACTGCATTATGCGTCTGATATAAAAAAAAAAAATTACAGTACTGAGTGCGAAAGAATGAAAAGCTTTTCTCTCTTCCTAATGCTATCTCGCCTTCGCATCAGAAAAATGCTCCATTCCCAAACTTTTTCGTCAAGCTCTTTGGAAAGCGTGTCTCCCTCGCTTCGCACCACTACGGTCGCTGATCAGCGAACTTTCCCTATCAAAATCATAATCATAATGTTAGCTGCATAATGCAACGAAGATGGGATAGAAAAACGAAAATGGTAAGTCCTGTGCCTGTCTGTGTGCCTGTGAGAATGGGGAGGAGAGGGGAAGAGAGAGAAGGATCATTGTGCCTTTCTTCCCTTCTCCTCGCCTGTCTATTTAGCATAAGGCCTGTCTCTCTCTCTCTCTCTCTGCTTGTCTCTGCCTTCTCTTCCATTCTAATGAATGACCCAGCTGAGTGAGAAAAGAACAGAAAAGGACAAGGTCAAATATGAGAGGGCGAAAGATACAGATACTCTGCAATTTTGAGATTGTGGATCGAGAATTTCAGCGATTGAAGATGCAATGGTTCAAATCTGATGATGAAATTTACAGCAAGAAAGAAGCGGAGGAAAAAGCTGCAGATGGCAGGGAGCGAACAGAGCAAACAGGATTTGGAAGATGGTATGAAGGAGAGCAACACAGATCAGTCCTTACATGACTTATCAGAAAGTTCATCAATCAAAGCATGAATTATGAACTGTCTAACTGTGAAAATTGCACTTTCTGTTGAACTATGAAACTGTAGCCCTCGTATGATGACTATCACCTTTATTCCAACTGACCACCACTCCTTCATTTATTTCTGTTTCCCCTTGTCGCCGCAGCGTTGCACTAACAAATCACCTCTCATCTTTCGTCTTTTCTTCCTCTTCTTCTTCACTTCTTCCACTTATCATTTTCAACGAAATAATCGATTCTTCTTCAATCATCTTCTCAGTTCAAGCTCAAAATTTCCACTTATCACTCTGACCTTCTGTAATTCTTCTACTTACCGCTGTAATTGTTTGAATTCTTCCTGTCTCTTCACTCCCCCTTCTTCATGCTCTCATATTTTCATTCTCAGTGTGTGCAGCTTTCAGTCGAGCTTTTCCTTCCTCTTGGTCATTATTGATCTCTTCCCTTCCTTCTTTCCAAAGCAATTTTCCAAACACCAAATTCTATACATTTTTCTGCACGTTTTTCAATAGACATTGTTTTATTGAAAACATCAACGTAAAAATGATTACAAATTCCAGATCACAATCGGAAAAGTTGTGTAACGGCTAGCGCTCTTTTTGTTTGCAATGCAATATAAAGTAGCGACTATTTTCTCTTTTCTCTTATCAATTGTTTGTTGTCATTTATCATTGACTTCTGTTTTCACTCCCAACTCGACCCATTTGCATTTATATCCAACTGCAGGCATGCTCAATGGGCTATCTCCGTCAGATTGTCCTCTTAATCTACCTGTCCCTCGAACTAATCGTAGTCACCCTCGCCCCTCTCTGCATTCCACCCGTCTTCGATTTCTCTGAACTCCTTCATCGTCTCAATCCACTCGAATACACATTCTCCACGGGTATTCTCGATCTGGTCATACTTTCATTCATCAGGTGACATTTTCTATCATTTTCCCTTTTTTCTAAATAATTTTCAGAATTTCCCTTACCTTATGCGCATTTGCCCTGCAACAATGCAAAGTCTTATCGACGGGTTACAAATGTCAAACAGCAGTCGTGTTTTTGGCTGTGTTCCTCTATGCATTTTCGATAGCCAAATTACTGACCATTTCGGAGCAGAATCAACCAGCCGCCTTGTGGTTCCTCGTTTCTTGGAATCTGACAGCAAGTGTCCTGCACCCCATAGTTTGGACTGTAAGTTTCCATTCATTATTAACTTGGAACGATTGGTTCAGATTTCCATAAAGAAACCAAGCAAAAGGGGGAACTATAATCGGTTGAACGAAGAAAGAACAGAAACAGACGTGGAAAGTGGGGAAGACGATGAAAGTAAGGTAATTTTCCAAAACTTATGAAAAATCATGAAATTTTAGGATTATCAGCTCTGTGGATAGCTAAAGTCCTGTCTTTGTATGTGATGCGCCACTGGCACCTCGTCATCCCGGGAGTGTTTTGTCTGTGCGTCTATGCCATCACTAGAGTCTTCATTCCCGACTTTATTGGTCGAGTCATCCATGCAGTGGCCGAATCGGGCGATATGCGCAGTGTCGTGTCCATCATCCTTTGGTTGGCAGTCCTCGCGTTCACGAGCACTCTCTTCGGGGGATTCCGCGGCTCTCTCTTCACGGCCATTTCGGGCTATCTGAGCAGAGACATCCGCAGAGACCTGTTCCGTTCGCTCGTCAAACAGGACATCGCTTTCTACGACAACACCAAGACAGGCGACCTCATCTCGCGACTCAGCTCTGACACGGCAACGGTCATCTCCTCAATGTCCACGAACATCAACGTCTGCTCGCGCAATGGCATCATGATTATTGGATCTATCGTGGTTATGTTGGGCATTTCCTGGCGACTCACCATCACCTGCTTCGTCACTGCGCCTGCATTCGCCGTCATTACCAAGTACTTCGCTGACTATTTGGACAAGTTGGCAGAGAAGACACAGGACGCGCTGTCTGACACGAACAAGAAGGCCGAGGAAGTGCTATCGCAGATGCGCACTGTCAGATCGTTTGCAAACGAGGAGACTGAAGCTGTCAATTACGAGACTGCACTGGAGAAGACTGTCCACTTGAACAACAAGAAGGCCTTCGCCTACCTGCTGAATCTGTGGATAACTGAGGGAATGCAGCACGGCGCCCTGATCGTCGTCCTTCTGTACGGGGGCTATCTGGTCATCGACAAGCAGATGTCCGCAGGCCAACTCGTCACTTTCTTCCTCTATCAGATGAACTTCGCCGAATACGTCTATTGGTTCAATGTCTGCTTCACAGACACTATGGCCAGCATTGGGGCTTCCAGAAAGGTTGCAAAATGATTGAAAAATTTACTGTGAAATATAAAAGTTTAGGTGATGAAGCTAATGTTCCGAAAGCCGGCCTTCAATCAAACAGCAGGCGAATTGATGCCTGAAGTGAATGGACAGATCGACATCGAGGGAGTCCACTTCACATATCCAAGCAGACTGCACAACCCTGTCCTCAACGACATAACTCTGGAAGTGAGGAAGGGAGAGACTGTTGCATTGGTTGGTCCGTCTGGGGGAGGCAAGTCATCCATCGTCTCTTTGTTGGAACGTTTCTATGAACCTCTACTGGGTTGTATCTATTTGGATGGCACTCCAATCAGTCAATTCGATCACCGATATTATCACAGAAAGGTTAGTCTACTTTTGGATGACGAACAAAATCTACTGTAGCTTTCAGGTTTGTCTAGTTTCGCAAGAGCCCCAACTCTTCTCGGGAACAATCAAAGAGAACATCGCGTATGGGCTGGATGAGTGCAGTGAAGAGCGTATTATTGAGGCTGCAAAAACTGCCAATGCTTATGACTTCATCATGAAGCTGGAGAAGCAGTTTGACACTGAGTGTGGAGAGAGGGGCGTCCAACTGTCTGGTATGCAGTCTAAGCAACTTCTACAGAAATTTTTAAATTATCAGGAGGCCAGAAGCAGCGAATAGCGATCTCGCGAGCTGTGGTCAGAGACCCTGCAGTGCTGATTCTGGATGAAGCCACATCTGCCTTGGATGCGGAATCAGAGGCCGTTGTGCAAGAGGCCATGAATCGATGTGCAAAAGACAGAACTGTGATTGTGATTGCGCACAGACTGTCCACGATCAAGAATGCACAGAGAATTGCAGTCATCGAAAAGGGACGGATTGCCCAGGTTGGCGACCACGACACATTGATGACTGACCAGAATGGACTGTACTATTCTCTCGTTGCAAAGCAATTGTCTTCAATCGAATGATCTCATTTCTTCTAGCCATTTTTGTAGATTGGTTCACAAAGTGTCTAAACCCTCTGGCAAAGCGCAATTGTAAAATGTGATTGCCTTCTGCCTTCTTATCACAAAAGCTCAACGAATTGATAATCGATTTTTGTTCTTCTCCCTTTCTGTTACTTGCTCATTCCGTGACAAGAATGGCAGCTTTCCAAATATTTTCATCTTGTTTCCTGCTATTCTATGCATTTTCTCACTCAAACGGTGCGTTCTGGTTAACTTGTTAAATTTAATCTACGGGCCAATAAAGTTTAGCACAAAACCCCTGTGCAGCACGGACCATCAAAACCAACCAAATAGTGTGCGTCTGTAATGCAACGTACTGCGACGACATAGCTCCATTGGGGAGTGTGGACGCGGGGCAGGCAGTGCTTTATACGAGCACTCAGGACGGCAAGAGGCTGGAGAGGAGTGTGGTCACCAGTACAAGGCAATTGCCCACAGATGCTATCGAAATCTCCATCGATGTTCGCGAGAAACATCAGCAGATTTTCGGATTCGGAGGGGCCTTCACAGACGCAGCTGCAATCAACATCAACACTCTGCCCGCCCCAATGCAGGACACCATCCTCAAGCAGTACTTCTCTCCAACAGGTCTGCAATTTACTCGTGGACTTTTCTAAAGGGCCATCTGTCGGGAAGATGGGCCTCGAAAAAGATAGCCTTTCATCGTGCTCGCCACTAATATTCGGCGCTAAACTGGGCGTGCTTCAACCCAAAATCGGTCTGCCCCAATCGAGCATGAGAGCGCGATCCCTTTTTCTCGCTCATCGAAGGGAGAAAGAAGAAAAGAAGACAACACCCTTACTTCGATTAGAGCAGGAGTTTTAGAGTTGGAGCAAGCCCTTTTCAGCGTCGAATATTAGCGGCCAGCATGATAGAAGCCGCCTCACTCATTTATGCAAGTGGCTTATTGGTTTCTTTTCTAATTTTCAGCAGGAATCGGTTATTCGTTCGGTCGAATTCCCATGGCGAGCTGTGACTTCTCCACACACGTCTACAGCTATGACGACAGTCCAGGCGATTTGCAGTTGACCAACTTCTCTCTGGCTCCCGAGGATTTGACTGGCAAGATTCCCCTGATCATCAAGGCCCAGTCCTTCACAGCCAACAATTCGATCAAGCTGTTCGGCTCGCCCTGGAGTGCTCCTGGCTGGATGAAGCAAAACGGACAGATGCAGGGAGGCGGGCCTCTACAAGGGGACGTCGGCGGTTCGTACTATCAGACATTCGCCAACTACTTCGTCAAATTCCTCGAGGCCTATGCACAGAAGGGAGTGAAGCTGTGGGGTCTGACAATGCTGAATGAACCGACTTGCGGCGCAAAAGCAAATTTCTGGTACCAGTCCATGTACATGTCTCCTGAAAATGAACGAGACTTCGCGAAGAATATGTGGGGCCCTGCAATCAGGAATTCACAATATGGCAAAGACTTGAAGCTGATGATTCTGGACGACAACCGAGGAAATTTGCCAGATTGGGCAGACACTGTGTTCGCTGACCCGAATGCTTCTAACTACGTGGATGGAGTGGCTGTGCACTGGTATGAAGATCAGACCAAGCCAGCCGCGAACCTGATGAAGACGCACGTCAATCATCCAGACAAGTTCTTGCTTTATACCGAGGTAAGCAAATCTTGGAAAATTTAAAAGACAGACAAGTGAAATGAATTGCAGGCTTGTGCTGGTTGGGAGGCGAAGGACCAAGGACCGAAACTCGGCTTGTGGAGTCGAGCCAATGACTATGCCAAATCGATCATCGATGCAATGAACAACTGGGTGACTGGGTGGGTCGATTGGAATCTAGCTTTAGACACAAATGGAGGACCTAACTGGTAAGTCTTTTGATAAAGTCTTGAATGATAAGCTTCTCAAAGGGTGAACAACACGGTCGACTCCCCCATTCTCGTCAACAAGACTGCTCTTGAATACTACAAACAGCCCACTTTCTATGCAATGGGTCATTTGTAAGTTGAAATGAAATTAGACGAGCTTCTAGAGGATATGAATTACAGCAGTCGATTTGTACCTCCAAATTCTTTTCATATTCGAACAGATACCTCGAAATCAGAAAGGTACCTCGACATTGCCTCGTTTGTAACCCCAACTGGACAGAGAGTTGTCACAGTTCTCAACAGCAATACCGTAAGTGAATGAACGTGCAAAAGGGAGTCGTCAACATAGGAGCACACAGATCGGCCTGTGGTAAAGGACGCCTGGACGCCCAGGACGCCCAGGACGCCCACTTTTCAAGGTTGAGCACTCTCTAAAAAGTGGGCGTCCTTTACAGTGGGCGTCCGAGCGTCCTTTACCACAGGCCCACAGACCTTGATGAAACTTACCAGATAGGGGTTTTTGATAACACTAATCACGATGGTCACATCGAAAAGTGCTTAAACGTATTCCGAAACCTTCAATATTTCACTCGTATTTTGCATGAGAAACGAACCAATTTACTTGCCAATCTTGTAAGCTAATTTGCAAATTCGTAAATACAAATGAAGAGATTATACAAAAATCAAAATAGCATGCTTCTGAGTGTTTGGGCACATTTCAATGTGCTCATCATGATCAATATCATCGAAAACCCTCATGCAGAAAGTTTCATCGAGATCTGTGAGTCCCCATGTTGACGACTCTTTGATAGAGAATGAATTTAAGTCAAAGAGACTTTTCAGAGAACGGCCTATCAACTGGCAATCAATGAGGACAAAAACCCCAACTATTTCTACATCCTCAACATACAAGGAGGCTCTCTCTCCACTTTGATCATTCCTTGAAAAATTCTGCACAAAATAAACTTGTAAAAATTGGCATAGCATGAGTTATTAAAAAATACTAGAATAGTCATTTCACATATTGCGAACAGAGAATGAATTGTTGTGGATACTGCAACAAGCCGATTGAAGACGAAGCTGCATTGCGGGCCAGAAAGAAGGTGGGAATTACCGTAGAAGAGAAAGGGAGGGTTACTGTAGGGGCGAATTGCAGTTGTGGCACATCGGACACTTCTTCTGCGAGACTTGTGGCTGCAGAATTCACGAAAGAGACACGTAAATCTTTTTTTGCAGAGAGTACAGAGGAGAATTGCTTGTAGGTTCGAGATTCGCGAAGGTCTGACGACCTGCGAGCATTGCTCTTTGAAGCTGATCGCCCCGAAGTGTGCCGGCTGTGGAATGGGCATCTTGAACGAATTCAGGGAGACTGACGAGGGGTTCTGGCATCCGGGCTGCCTGCAATGCACTGTGTGAGTCTGTGTCCTAGATTCCAAGGGTGTCCAAGATTCGATTTTTCTGAGACAGGTTATGCAGGCACGGAAAACATTTTGTATTCATTCTGCTGGTATCTTTTGAAGATTTATTTCATTTGAAGTTGGACAAAAATAACAGAGCAGCCGTGTTCTGCCTTGTTCGATAGAAAAAAAACCCAGGTTTTCGGTACGGTAGAAGAGGTTATCTCTTTATCGAGGGGTTATAAAGAGCAATAGAATAGAGAAAAAGAATGATAAACAAAATCACTGGGTCAGGCAAATGGACAAGTTTTTCTGGCCAGCGAACATTAGGAAAATTGACATCAAAAGTTAAAAAAATATATTAAAAAAGTGCGATTTAGCAGTTTTCTTACCATTTCCTTTCTTTTCCATTCCAGTTGCCAATTGCCAATCGACGCCGAATTCGTGTCGAATCGCGACGACGGCAAAATGCATTCGGACTGCTTTTGGCTGCTCTCTCTGCACAGGGCCACTGCAGACAAAAGCTGAGCCAATCACCAAAGTAAACGGCCAAATCTGACTGCATTTCCTAATAAAACGTGATCTGTTTGACTCAACAATGGCCCCTGTTGTGATATTTGTGTTTGGTTATCATTATTCTGCTCTCTTGATAATGAGTCTTCACTTATTGATTCCATTACTTCTCATAGGCTATGCACCTCCTTCATGTACCCCTCTTCTCTGCACTCATTCTTCTAGGCATTTCTATTCATTCATCTTCCTCTGCCAAAATAGGCATTTTCGTCGCCCCAGTCAGCAATTCCATCGTTCTGTATGTCATTCGACTGGCAGAGATCCTTACCGCAGACGGCCATCAAGTTGTCATCATCAGACCTACGTTCAATCCAAATGCAACAAAATTAGTCTCCAAAAATCCAAAGGTAAGGAAATCGAGATATTCAAGACGTTCAAAAATTGTTGCAGATTCGCGAAATCAGACTCGAACCTTTGGAAAGCCACGAATATTTCGAGAACTTCACTGCAGTTGAGAAAACGTAGCCTTCTTTCTGTGTAAATTCGATTTAAATTTTCCACTTTTCAGCATAATCTATGGAAATGATTCGTTCTTCGATTACATTCCATTCGGCACTGTGTTCAACAAAATGAAGAATGCAGCGTGTGAAGGAATGGTGAAGAACAAGGAATTCTTGGATGGATTGAGGAATGAGAAATTCGACATGGCCTTCACTCATCACATGTCCACTTGCGAGATCGGGTTGGTCATTAATCCTTCTTCCTCTTATCCCTTTTTTCAGAATTATCCATCACCTGGGAATTTCGCGCTGGGTCCGCTACATGCCAGGCGTTCCCTCCAAATTCTTCCTGGATTCCTGTGGCGAATTCGCTCCTTCTCCACTCGTTCACAGCTTCTTTCACGCTTCAGAACCACACAAAACATTCCTGCAGAGACTAAGAGATCTACTAGTTAATGCATTCTCTTTGGTCGGAACGGTTATCGATGAAAGGAACCTGAATGCTATTTTCCGACAGAATATCGACCCTAACTTCCCTTCGATTGATTCTCTCAAATACACCGTAGGAAATTTAAATTTTTCATAATTCTCGTAATATGTTCAGAGCAGTCTGTGCCTAATCAACTCGAACAAATACATCGACTATCCAGTTGGAGTGTCGAATAAAATCATCTGGACGGGAGGGTTGGAAGGGGAAGTGGAGAAGAGGCATCTCGACCAGGTTCGACTATTTCAAAATAATTCTCGCAGTGATGGTTTCATTTGAGAATTTACAAGAATTTGTGAACAACGCTCAAAGACTCGTATTTTTCTCATTCGGATCTGTGACTATTGCATCTGAAATGCCACAAGAATGGAAAGAAGCCATCATCGAGTTGTTCAAAAGCAATCCAACGATTCATTTCATCTGGAAATTTGAAGAAGAAATCGAAATTCCTCTGAATGTCTACAGAACAAAATGGGCACCACAGGCAGAGATTTTAGGTGAGTTATAATATCCTTGGATATTTTCTACAGTCGATTTTCAGCACACGAGAAAACGGTTGCATTCGTGACTCATGGGGGCTACAGCTCACTGATGGAGACAATCTCCGCGGGAAAGCCATGTCTGGCTGTGCCTCTCTTCGCTGACCAATACAGGAATGCAGAGTTGTTGCAGTACAGGTTGACAGATTGTAGAGAATATAGACTGATAGAAGAATATGCAGAGGACTCTCTATCACCATTGAAAAGAATCAACTAACTCAGCATGGATTTCTAAACGAGCAATTTCAACGGCTGCTCAAGGATGAGGAGTAATCTTATTCGGCTTTTCAAAGAAAATATACACGAATTCAGATATGAGAAAGCAGCCAAAAGACTACGGGATTTGGTTAAAAATCAGCCAAACTCGATAGCAAAAGACATCGTTTTCGGAGTTGACCTGGTCCTGAAGGGCACAGTTCCACTCGGCCTTCCTCCATACAGCTTCATCGAGCTCTATTCTCTCGACGTCGTCTTCCTCCTCGTCGTTACGTTCTTCTTTTTAAGGATAGTTCTTCCATGTTATCACTGGTCCTGCTGTAAAATGGCTTTCAAAGAGAAGGTCAAATTCGAGTAAAACATCATTTATTTTGAGATAAAACAAACACCGTCGCAAAATCACGATAGAATAGAAATAGAGATAAAAGGAGATAAGAGAGATAGGATAAAACAAATTGCCCGACTTGAATGTTGTAAGGTAATGCTGCTTATGATCAAAAATGATGAATAAATAGAGAAGTGTCTCAACAAAAGAGGAAAGAGGAATCAGACCTTAGCCTTGTTCCGCTCGTCACTCTTGGCAGCTTCTTGTATAGGACATACACTTGAAAATGACATACGCCAGTTGAATAGGGAAATGGGTAAGAATAGGGTTGGGTAGGTTGATCTTTGTCTAGAAATGTTCAACTCAACATTTGGATATTGAGCATGGCCTATCTTGCCCTATCCCTAACTCTTATATGGGTCCGCAAAATATTAGGTGTGTCTTTTTCAAATGCATGTTTTTCATGTGTGTCTCTGTGACCTTTTCAAGAAGCCCTCTTGGTCACCGCCTTGTCGAGAGCCTGCTGCACGAGTGGCACCAGTCTGCCTTCCTTGGCCAGCACTCGCATCAGCTCGATTATGAATGGCAAGTAGTTGTGACGGCGACGCGCATTCTCGATACGGTACCTGCAAGCAGAATAGATAAGAGGCCGACAAGGAAAAGTACTAATGTTATTCACTGAATTGGTTCATATTTTCAAGATAAGCTAATTCGGATCTGCTGATAACAGATATCTGGTTAACAATAGAATCGTGCACCCAGATCCCAAAAGTTGATGTCAAACTTGCCTCCTTCTTTTACGTTGCAAAAATTACAAATGAAAAATTCGTGTACATTATTCCTAGCGTTGAAAATGTCATTATTTTGCCGCATTCACTTGCGAATGAATAAATGACTAACTTTTTCATCTTCTCCTCCTCCTCGTCGATGAGCGTCTGAAGATTGCAGATTTCTGCAGCGGCGTCTGGCGAATCCACACCCAGCTCGTTCAGTTCGGTCATTCGCTTCAGGTACTTGGTCCGTCTGTCCCCAATCACAGCCATCAGGTTGAAGTGAATCTCCCCGTCGTTGTACCTGAAATAGGTGATCTCTTGAATTTGCTGTAGAAATTCTCCCCACTTCTCAATGCGAGCCTGAATGACAGGTTTTACGGACTGCAGCCAGTCCTGCCCCTCCTTCACCACGGCCACTTCCAATGGAGTGTCCCTCAGACCGTCCAACTCATAGACCTTTCCATTCTTGGGGACGTAAGTTATGAAGTGATAGTTGTCGTCGTCCTTGGGTCCTTTCAAGTCCAACTCGAACAGAGTCTGTCTGCCAAACGAGTTATGCACTGCACGCATCTGCTCCATGTTCGAGAGGGTCAGGCCGCGATTCTGCAGGGAAAGAAGTGGATTTGATTCGAAAGAAGAAAAGAACTCACTCCAGGGTCGAAATCCTTGGCGAAGTCCTTGTAGTCGTTGAGCATGGAGCCGAGCTTTACTTCAGGCTCATCCACATTCAACAGCATATTGACGAGAGCCTGAGTGGCACAGGCATTGGGAATGACCTGCTGCGCGAAGAAGATGCCTGCCTCCTCGTCTGCAGGTGTGCCGATGGGTTCGTCGCCAGGCCTCCATTTGAACAGGAACACCAGTCCGTACACGGGGCTGCAATTCACTTATGGCATCAGCAAATTGCTGTTTTTTTCCTACCGCAAATTCTCGAATTCACCCTCTTCCAGTGCGTAGAGCTCTTCCACCTGCACTCCCTCGCATCCAAACCCCTTGAGCAGCTCCGTGAACACTCCCGGGTCGCTTTCGATCAGACACCACTGTCCCACGTCGCCCATCGCACAAACTTACTGAAAATCACGAAAATTAACATACAAATTAACGGGAACTTTCAAAAAATTCGACGAATAACGAGAAATTGCTGACAACAAACAGTGGAATGCATTGCGACTGCAGCTTCTCATTCTCGCTCCGCCCACTTTCTTCTTTCAAATTCAAACGTTTTCTCTTTATTTTTCGTGTTTTTTCTTGTTCATTTTGTTTCTTTTTCAGCGTGAATTGTCAGTGGCAGCCACTGGAGACGTGGACAGAGTGACAAAGTGACTATTGAATTGACGAATTGAGTGGAAGGCAGCAACGAACAGAACAAACAAGGAGAATGTCGGGAGGTCGACAGGACGAGGAGATGGAAGCAGAGACAGAGCCGGCCTCCTCGCCCAGAAGTCGCAGATACGAATCGCTGCAGGCAGTCAGGATGGATTCCTCATGTGAGTTTGGAAGGATGAATGGATTGCCTGTTTGG
The DNA here is from genome assembly GCA_002287525.1 of Diploscapter pachys. Lineage (NCBI taxonomy): Eukaryota > Metazoa > Nematoda > Chromadorea > Rhabditida > Rhabditidae > Diploscapter > Diploscapter pachys. The sequence goes on from LIAE01010418.1 coordinate 29,974, forward strand.
TATTGCACAATCTCACTTCACTACGTTCTTTTTCTGCACAATCTGCAAGATTCTGTTCCCCACTGTTTCAGACGGACCATTCACCAGCTCGGCCCCCGATCCCTGCCAATTCGACTCGCTCTGCAGCGAATTCAACACCACAGGCTTCCCAGAGCTCGAGGATGCAGACAAAATTTCCTGTATGCATTCCTGCATTCTTCCTCTGCTTTGCGATGTTTCCTTCTATCTTCTGCACGATCCCTTGTGTATAAGACACCCAGACATTCACCTTCACATTTGGTATTTTTATTCCCAAGATTATATTTTTCATTATACTAATCGTTTGAAATCATGACTTTAGTCTACAACCCATATCCCGTCCTATCCTAGTCTTAAAAATTGTCCTGGGATAGTTTAAGTTCGGATCAGGGCTGCGTGAAATCCAAGTTTCTTCTTTTTGTTTTTATTTTTTTTTCTCCCCAGTTAGCGTATCGCTTATTTCGTTTTTCTGTCTTCTCTAAAATTTCTTAAAAAAAACGTTGAAATTCGAAGTTTTGGAGAAAACAGTAAAACAAAATAATCTATACACTAGCGTGGAGAGAGAATAAAAAGAAAAATACGATAAAAATAATAAAAAATGACCAAATTTGAAGGTGAGTGTCTTATACAAATGGGAAATTTTTAGTGAATGATTAATGTCTTTGCAATTGAGTGTCTGAGTGCGGGTGTCTTTTATAGGGAGCCTTCTGCACTTGTCTTCTTTCAAAACAATGCCTTCAAATTTTAACACTTCTCCTCTTACCAAAAATGTCATTGTGCGAAATAGGGAGAGTCCTCTTTCTTTCATATGACTTTACGCGTTCTTCCTTTTTTGCCTCTTCCTTTTCCCTTCTATTTCCTCTCGCGCTGCTGAAGGAAAAGTGGAAGAAGGAAGAGTAAAGGAAGGGTGTAGAAAGTGGACTCCCTCTCTTTCAGGCGTCGAATGAATTGGAAGAAGGAGAATAGTGTGATTCAGATGCCGGAGACGCGACAGCCTTCGACGAACCAATCGAAGAAGTGCATTTTCGAGGCGACACTCCAGGCGGCTCGCGGGAAGCAGAGACGACGGGCCATAGCCATGGCGGTGCAGGCACTACTGCACAGTGCGGCGACTACGACTATCTGCAGAGATTCATGCAGAACGAGATGAATTACGATGAGTTCATGAGGCTGACTGGCGGACAGACACTCGAGGAGGAGGAGATGGCTGCTGGAGGTGGGAATGAATTAGAGAAAATGGGAAAAGAATTGAATTAAGACATGTCTGACGAAGAAATGGATGAGGAAGAAGAAGAGATCGACGAGCAGACAGAGGAGAATCAGGAAGAACCGATTGGAGCTAAGACACCCGAGTTCGACGGGCAGAGGGGAGAGCCGCCCGCCAAGATGAAGAGGGTCGTGGACGACTTGCCCATGCACGCCAGGATCATCATGGCTGAGGTCATCAACGAGGGAAATTCTCTGTTGGATGTGCACGCGGCTACTTCTGCCTCTACCAAAATGGCCATTCCCAAACACGAACCGCAACCGTCGACTTCTGCCGCTGCAGATGAGACGCCTGTTGATAAAAGGTGAGCATGTTGAATGCACTCTTTGAACAACATTCTTGCTTTCAGAGATCGAGGCAGCAAGCGAGCGAAGATCCTGGACTCGATGTTGGGGCAGACGAACATGATGATCGCCTCCAGCACAAATCTTGAAGAGGCTTTCGAACTCATTCAGGAGGTGAGAATGAAATGCAGACAATTCCATGCGGCGGCAATTCATTAATTTATTCAGGTCATCAAGCAAGACCACCGCAATGCCGAAGCCTACAGACAGATCTCGTTCATCTACGGACTCAAGAAGGACAAGGCAAAGTACCTGCAATACGGGCTGCTGGCTGCTTTCCTCGACAACAGGACGAAGGCAGAGGATTGGTGCACCTGGGGCAATGAAGCGCTCGAACTAGAAATGCGGCAGGAGGCCTCTGCCTGCTATGGAAAGGGTATGTGCTTCCAAAGGGTGTGCGAACTTCCGAGTCCGACTGGGGAAATTTCAATTCCGAATCCGAATTGTTAAAAATTCAAATTGCGCATACCCTTGGTGCTGCTCCCCATCTCTTTATATGAAATTCCTTTTTGCAGCAATCAGGCTGGATCCGCAGAACTGGCAGTACTACGAGAAGCGGATTGAAGTGGCAGACAAGATGGGCATCCGACCTCTGTCCATGCGCACTCGACTGCAGGCTGCACAGATGATCGACTCACAAACTGCACAAGTCGACTTCGAATTCTACAAACACATTCTTAACGATGTAAGTTATTCTCTAGGGGAAGAAAGAAGAGAATGTTCCCCCTTTTCAGGTAGCCTCGTACTATCTGATGATCAACGACGAAGAGCGCGCGATGCAGGCCTTGGAATGTCTCATCATCAGGTCGAAGGAGTTCGGCATGGAATTCGATAAGCATTTGGACACGCTGATCGGCATGCTCATGGAGAAGAGGCGCTATGCAGACACTGCTAAGTGCATCATTGCCTTGTGCCAGGGAGTCTACTGCCTCAACAATGAGGAGGGCGGCAGAAGCGTGCAGATTCGACTCGAATACGGCAGCTACACTGTCGACCCCTACCCTCTGCCTGTCAACACAGTCATCAAGGCAGATGCAGATCTCGACACGCACTTCCTCGCGATGCTCCTCCAATGCATCATTCTGTCTGACAGGAAGTCACACTACGAGGCAAGCCATAATTCATTTATTCGCCAGACTTACAAGAAAACAACCAACTGCAGTGCAGTGGAAGAATCTTTGGAATTCTGCAGTGTACAGTTGCAGTGGAAAATGTTGGCCTATTGTAGTTTTTACCACGAGTTTATCATTACCAGTTTTACCAGATGCGTAAAAAGTAATACATGTCATATAGGGCATAGGGATAAAGCCAGGTAGGCTAATTTTTTTTTATATAAAATGATGAGGATAGGGAATAGATTATTCTGACAAAAAATCACCCTACCTGATTCTATTCCTATGCCCTATATAGCATACACTACGTTTACGCATCTGGTAGAAACTACAATAGACCCAAATTTCCGAAAAAGTTTCAAATCTGCTGTTCACAATCATTCTTCTTCATTTCAGCACTTGTTGGAGGAACTCTCAATTCGTGATTTGGACAAAGAAGACATGGAGATTCTGGTGCTCAACATCCTCGATGCGTTTAGGGAGAAGAAGCTCTTCAAGAGTGGACTGGTAAGGGAATTTCCACTTTGCAAATTTGGAATGAAATTGTCGATTCAGGCATTCTCTGACCTTCTGGAATCGCTACAATTCTACAAGAAATCGAGTGCCCGATTCTGGTTCCTCAAAGGACAGCTCTGCCTCAACACTGGCAATGAGGACAAGGCTATGGAATGCTTCATTAATGTAAGAATTCATTTTGACAAAAGTAGTCAAATTTTAAGCCAATTAATTATGTGCTAAGGAGCAAAAAGTTAATTAACTGAAGATCGAATTTATTTATTCAAAAGGGACAACTCTCTTCTAGATCATTAAGTAACTGTAATACCCTACTCATGAGTCCAAGAGAACCCTGTATAGTAGTGGGCGTGTTCAGACAGTTTGGAACGTATTTATTTTACAAAATGGAAATTCGTTTGTTCTTTCAGTGCCTGGCAATCGATTCGCAACACGTGGATGCACGAATCAGTCTGTCGGACTTGCAGCAGAAAGCGGGCGATGTCGAATTGGCGCTGGAGACGCTCAGAGATGTGGACTTCGACGTGTGCAGCCAGCTGCCCGACGAGAGGCTGCTCATTCGGCAGGCAGAGATGCTCTTCCAGGGCAAGATGACCGAGAAGTTCATTCGGACTGCAAGACTGCTCCTCATTCCTCACTTCTACGACGTGCACAGAGCCGAGGCTCTCTTCAGCAAGAGGAGTCTGTCCAGAAGTGGTATGTTTGCATCCATTCCAGAAGTATGCAGAATGGTTTGCGTTAAGATTTTTTAAGATCATCGGTCCATCCATTTCGAAAGAAAAATCTTTTTGGAATAAATGCAGAATCATATCTTATGTATTATACTACAGAAAAAAAATGTCGAAATGCATATACACTGATGATTTTTGAACAAATTCTTAATGCATTTTAACGCAATTCATTTGCACATCCTGATACATTCATTCAAATGAAGCAATTTGCTCTTTCAGGCCACACTCAGTCCTATGCACTGCGAGAGCGTCTGCTGGCGACAATCAATGGAACGAGCTATGAGAAATTCGTGAAACGACTTGGCGCCGATGCAGTGGATCAGAACAGGCCGCTCAGCGACCTGACTGCCACGGACCTGCACGACTACTGCATCAAACTCATCGAGGCTCTGCTCTCCGTCAAGAGGTATAACGACGCGCTCATCATCTGTGCCTATGCTTATCTGCAGCCAAAGATCAAGAGAACTGACAAGTAAGAATTCATTTTTGTGAAAAAGAATCTCAACTGGATTGTTTGCAGACAGGTCATCTTCCAAACGATCATCTTCTTCCTCGCAGTCAAGGCAGGCAATTGGAGTCTTGCATTCGAATATATAAGATGGTATCACGCTAATTTGACAGTAAGTCTAGATTGCTTATGCACAACTAGAACTAATGGAAATGTGTTTTTGATCTTTCGAAAACGGAAATAGCTTTTCAAATTATCGGAACAGAAATAATTTTCAAAAATTTTCGGAAACGAAAATATCTCATTTTTCACCTAGAAAAAGCTCGAATATCTTATAATTTGGAAAAGCTTGTCAAAATTTTTCTTATTTGAATGATTTATATCCATTTTTAACGTTAAAAGTTTTAACAAAGACTTCCCGCATTTTTATTCAAACTTTCGGAATGATAACTTGCTTGCAGACAGCCAAACAGGATTTATCCCCAGTCATCCGAGAAACAATCTTCAAGAAAGTGTTCAACGCGATGAATTTCGTCTTCTCTAACAGTCAGAATGTCATCTATCATCGCTACATCATGAGGGCTCTCGCCAAGGTCCGTAATTTCGAAATTGAACAATGCAAATAAATGATTTGCAGAACACAGGCAACCACGCTCTGCACTGCATTTCGGGCAACAATTCCCTGGTGACTGGCTCCTACAAACATGCCCTCGGGGAGTATCTGCGAGTCTACGACATGAATCAGAAGAATCCGATGATCTGTCTGCTGGTCGGCCTCACATTCATCCACATGTCCTGCAAGAAGGACCTCTCCTCCAAACATCTTCTCGCTGTCAAGGCATGATTCTGCACAATTTCTCCAAATGGCCTATTGTAGTATTCGCTTGATTTTTTTCAGAATAGTATAAAGAAAAAGCAAATCGAGCGAATACTGCAGTAGGACCTCCAAAACTCTACCCGCAGAAGAAATAATGAATCTTCGAAAAGGATTGAAAGAGGACATTCTATTTTCTCTCCTAATGTAGCATTCTTCTGCACATTGGGTTTTGGAGAATCTGCTCTTAATTCGTCTCTTCTTCCACACGAGAATAATTGACTGAGTTGCAGGGTCTTGCGTTTGTGAAGAAATATGAGCGAATGCGGACTCTGAAGCAGGAGTGCTACTACAACATCGGCAGGATGTTCCACCAGATGGGCATCATTCACATGGCTGTGCACTACTACGAGAAGGCCCTGAATGAACCTGTGCCTCTCGTCGAAACTATCGATGAGGAAGGAAACTCCATGACTGCTCTGCTCGAGAGGTACACTCTTTCTTCTTCTTTGGGTTTATTGTAAAAGACATCAAATCTAGACAGGGTTTAAGCCAAAATATTCTGAGCAGAGTCTTGATACGTACCCCCTATGTATCAACTTTCTAGAAAAATTTTGATTTGTGTACCCCTTTCCCCTATAATTTTTCGATCTGGCTAAAGGTTTGCCTAGGTTTGAAATGCACATTTCTGAAAGTTGATTAATTCAACTGAGGACAGGGGTAGAGATAAAGAAAGGTAGGCTAAATTCGGTCATAAATGATTAAGTTTATGATCATTTATCCATTTCTTTAATTATCAAAATTTACTAAGCGTGTATTTTATAAGAAGTCTTTTCTTAGCATTGCCTTGTTGAACCTCGTCCTTTCAGATACGACGTTCGGAAATTCGCTGCTCACAATCTGGCACAGATCTACAACTCAAGTGGCAATCGAGTGATGGCCAGACAGATCTACGAGAGATATCTCGTCATTGAATAAAGGAGAATAGAATAGGAATTATTGTTGATCTATTTCATTGTTGTTACTTTTCGGTCTTGTTGAAATAATACTCATTCGTTTTCATTCGTTCATTCATTTTCTCTGCAGAACTAGTGGTTTGGTTCCACCTGACATATCCGATTCCATTTCTACTGCTTTTCGATTCAGCCACTATTTTCAGACAAACAGTTAAGTAGTCGATGTTCGTGCTGGCCCTCATCCAGGACACGGTCGTCATCAAGCCCCACGAACTGGAACACAATGTCGAGCCGGTATGTACTAATTTTCATATTCCAAAATTCCATAAGAATTGTGCAGGTAGTGAAACAGCGGCTGAATCAGCGACTGGCGAATCGAGTTGTGCCCGAATTGGGTCTGTGCATGTGCGTCTACGACATCGTCCACGTAGGAGTGACCTACATTCTGCCTGGTGAGGGACAGGGTCATGTTCGCGTCAAAGTTAGTTCCCCTCCCCTTGCAGAGACATGTACAGCCATCCGCTTCCCTTTCAGTTCCGAATGGTTGTGCTGCGTCCTTTCGTGGGGGAAGTGATCGAGGCGCGAGTGGTCGGCTCCTCTCGACTCGGCCTGACTCTCTCCATCGAATTCTTCGCTGACATTTTCGTCCCCGCCGACCGTCTTCCCGACCCGCACGTCTACGAAGAAGCAGAGCAGGTTTAGAAGAGATAGAGGCATGTTAGCGTGCGAATGAACGAATTTGTAGATTTGGTATTGGGAATATCCCTCTGAAGACGACAGCCAGCCGCCTTCAAAACTCTACATGGACCCGGGCAAAATTGTCAAGTTCAAAGTGGTCGAGAACATTTTCAAGTAGGGTGAATTGTAAGGGTGCGTTCATACTTTTGACATCATGCCAGTGTCAAAATGAAGAAATCGTATGAAAAAGGGAGAAGAAGAAAAAATAGTATTGACGCGAGTGTCAAATTTACGAGAATCGTACCAAAATTTCTTTGCATTGAACGGTTTTGATGTTAAATTTTTCGCCTTTTTGTCACTTTGCAAAAAATGCATTGTGCATACTTGTCTTCTGTTCTCTCATTTATGTCCGCTATTTTTTGACATTCGACACTGACACGATGTCAAAAAGTATAAACGCGCATCCTATAGAATTGCTTGAGATGAAAGTAATTCAGAGATATTTCCCCTGACGTCGGCTCGGTAGAAGCGAAAGAAGGAAAGTCGTACGAGATAATTGGAACGATGGCTGAGACTGGACTGGGCTGTGTGGGTTGGTGGGCGGCGAATGAGGAAGCCGCGGATGAAGAACAAGAAGAGGACCTAGATATGGGCGAGGAATAGGTAAATAATAGAAATACAGGATGCGAAAAATACTCATACCTTTTATATAAATTCACTATCTAAATTTCAATGCATCTCTAATCTTCGTAAATCTAAATTTTGCCAAAATAGTCACTACCATATTCGTAATTTATTCTTCTCTTAGTATTACAAAAACTCGAAAATATCCCTCAGAAAATGCACGTTTTCATCAAAATTTGATTTGCTAGATACTATCAGTATTTTTCACACCCTGTAGAAACAGACATACGGGTTATAAGTTGTTATGATTGTTACTAGACGAGATTTATTGTTGAGTTTCGAAACAAATAAAACGTAAATAACTAAAACAAAGTGGATAAGATCATAGATAATAGCCTATTGCATGAGGCCTGCAGAGGGAATGACTCGTCCTTTGGCGTCGACTTTGACCACTTTGGGAGTGCCTGGCTCGAAGTCTGGCTGGAGGCCTCGCTTGGGGGGAACCCATTCGCCCTCGCGAGGCACCATCTCGATACAGTGAGGGATTGGGCAGACACTGCAATTGGGGAATTAGGAAATTGATGGAATGAAGGAGGGGGAGGGTGATGATGCAAACAGACCTGTGACAGAGAGTGCAGCCAGTGCAGTCCTTCTCCTTGACGAGTGGCAGGTGAGTGACGGGATCGAATGTAATGGCCTGGTAGCCAGAATCGTTGCAGGTCATGTAACACTTGCCGCAATTTATGCACAGATCCTATGAATGGAATAGTGCAATGGTTGTTTTTGCAGTTAATGCACTCACTTCATTAATAATAGCCACTTTCTGCTGCTTGTTGTCCAAAGTCACATACGGCCCAATGCGATGAAGCGCGCCTCCAACGACGTCCTTCAAATGTACTGTATAGCTTTTCTCAGTTGGAAGCAAACTAACATTGACCGAGTAGATTTTGCCCACTCGAGTGTCTGGCCGAGTCGTGAAGTGAATCCCCTCTTTGTCAAGTAAGTCTGTTCGCGACAGAACTTCCATTTCCTTCTTCTTCCTCTCGTCTCGGAATTTGCCAAAGAATGGCAATTTCTAAAGACGAAAACTCTTGCAGAAGCTATGATGATGATAGCTAAACTGACCGAATCTTTGACAAGAAGGGACTTTCCTTTCTGATGTTTCTCGACAGGCGGACTCTGTCCATCCCAGTCATGCAGAGAGGGCGCCGCCTTCAAATAGAGCAGTGCCCGCAGACCCGTGCAGTAGTCCTCGACCACTGTGAAGTCCTGGTTCTGGACAGCAGAACAGACTTGGAGCACAGAGGCGCCTGTGTTGAGGAAGGCCAGACCTGTCTCTGCGGACTCGATGCCTCCTGTGGCCATGATTGGGAAGCCTTCCAGGTCATTCGCAATCGAAGACACCGCCTTCAGTGCAATCGGACGAATGGCAGAGCCTGACATGCCTCCGTAGGTTGTTCTAAAGAAACAAGCACATGGCGGTCCACGAATTTTTTAACCTATTTTTCGTTGAATAAGTCTTTTCGGAAGCACTATTTTGGGAACTTCCAACTACACTTTTATTCTACTCGGTGAGACACACACGAAAATATATGGATTCATCCACTTTCCAATAACAGTATACTCTGGATATACCGGTCGGTGGCGGATCCATTTTCTGGACTTAGACGCAGAAAATTCAAAAAATTTTACCTTACTCGTTTTCGACAAATTTAACATGAAAATGGTAAAATGTTATGCTGATTCCCAAACTGAAAACCGTTTCTCCAATGTTTAGGAAAAACAGAAATTTTACTCCACCACCGGTATGCCTAGGTCATATTGTAACTTGAAAGTGGATGAAACCATTGTTTTCATACGTGTTCCACCGAGTAGAATAAAAGTGTGGTTGTAAGGTTTTTTTTTTAGAAATAATGCCTCCGAAAAACTTATTTAACGAAGGTAGATTAAAAATTCGTGAACCGCCTTGTAATTTTGATGGAAAAAGGATCAGGCACAAACCTTGCTTCTTCGCCAACATTCGGCCAAGCCACTCCCTGCGCATTCATGTGCATCAGAGTGCTGACCGTGTTTGTGGCAGTAACTCCATCAGCTCCTCCTGCCTTGGCCGCTCTCGCAATCTCCCGAATGTCAGTTATGTTGGGAGTCATTTTGGGGAAGAATGGAATCTTCACTGCAGAACGAACCCATTCACTGATCTGCTTCACGATGTCTGGATCCTGGCCACAGGCAAGTCCCATTCCTATAGAGAGAAAGATTTTTAAAAAAGTTATTTGAATGAATAACCTTTCTCTCCCATTCCATGCGGACATGACAGATTCAATTCAAGAATGTCAGCTCCTGCCTCTTCAGATCGCTGTGCCAGTTCAACCCAGTCATTCTTGTCATAGACGCACATTATAGAGGCAACAACAATCCTTGTGGGAAAATCCCTTTTCAATTCTCGAATTGTCTGCAGCCAGTAGTTCATAGACTTCTCGGAAATCAATTCGATGTTGAGGAATGATCCTTGGTTCGGTCCATAAATGGGTCCACTTGTAGAGCCTCGCACAATTCGGGGTGAGACATTGGTTACCAAGTCCTGCAAAATATTCCCTGTCAGATCTAGGGAGGACTTGAGTTAGGATGCCTCTGCAACCTAGCTCGCATGATTTCGGGAACATACCTTGTCTAGTCCATAGGTCTTTGTCAAAATGAAGCCCCATCCCTGTTCGAAGGCTCTTCGGCACATTGCACCTGAAGTGGTAGGCGGTGCAGAGGCCAATCCAAACGGATTCTCGAATTTGACTCCACACATTTCCACAGAAATGTCGACTTCATCGATGGGAGTGTAGAACATGGGCAGTTTGGGTTCTGCTCCAACTTCATTGCCATGCAACTTTTGAATGTAGCGGTGAATATTCCAAGCAGCTATCTATATTAGAGAATCAGATGAGTTTTTAGAAAATGCCCACCTTTCCATCATTGACAGACTCGACAGTGGTCTCCGCCACTCCACCCACATCACCCCCAGCGAACACCCAATCCAAACTGGTCCCCTGCGTCTGTGGGTCGACCTCAGGCTGTCCCCATCTGTTCATCTTCACCCCTTCCAGTGCATCGAGCACTTCATTGTCTCCCAGCGTCGAGCCGAACGCGGAGATCACATAGTCGGCCTTGATTGTGATGGTCTGTTCTGGATCCTCAAACCAGTTGCCCTCATCGTCCATTTCCGTCTTCACGAACTCCACGGACACTATCTTTCCATCCTTCACATTCACTGTCTTTGGCTGACTGAAGGGAAGGAATTCACATTTTTCTTCCTTCGCTGCTTCCATCTACAAATTCCATATTTTATATCGATTTTTTTTGTCAATTTCTCATCCTACTTCTTCCGGCACAGCCCGAATTCCTGTGAACCCTTTCCTGAAGACGACAGTCACTCTGCTGGCCCCACAGCGCAATGCAGAAGTCGCACAGTCAAAAGCAGTGTCTCCTGCAATTCACTCGTTCTCCCTCTTCATTGACACAGCAACCACTTGCCTGCTCCAAGGACGATCACCCTTCCTTTCATCTCCGGCAGTGGCGTCTTCTTGCATCCGCACATTCCTGATTTGTTCTTCACACTGTTATATTTTTCATGTTTTTACCTGGTTTGCTAGCAGCAGCCACTTTGGGCAAGTAGTCCTTGCTCGTGAAGAATCCATGCTTCTCTTCCAGCCCTGCAAACACTCCTGTCTTCTTAGGTTCAGGCATTCCAATTCCAATGAATGCTGCCTTCACTCCTTGTTTCTGCAATTCATTTCTTCTTCTTCTTTTTCAAACCTTCAATTCTCTTGCCTTCAACTTCTCCAATGTGATATCATTTTTATGTAATTGTCTGCCTGTGACAATCTTAACTCCAATGTCCCTTGCCAGTTGAATTTCGAAATCCACCACATCATAAGGCAAGCGGAATTGGGGGATTTCCGAAGAGCTCAGTCCTCCCACATAGTCTTGCTTCTCGTAGATGGTTATGTCTGTGTAGCCGAGTCGGGCGAGGAAACTTCCACACGACAATGAGGCAGGACCGCAGCCTGCAGAATAACTCTTCCCTTCTATATCACTTCCAAATCGCATGGGATTTTCGCTAACATCGAGGTGCAATGTTAATGCAAACTGCGATGCACACTGCATTATGGGGTTGATATCAAAAATTACAGTATCGAATGTGAAAGTGAAACAACTATTTTCTTTTCCTAATGCTATCTCGCCTTCGCATCAGCAAACATGCTCCATTCCCAAACTTTTTCGTTAAGCTCTTTGAAAAGTCTGTGTCCCTCGCTTCGCACCACTACAGTCGCTAGTCAACGAATTTCTCCTATCAAAACTATCATGTTAGCCGCATAATGCAGTGATAGCAACTGATGCAAATCGTCAATGTTAACAGAAAAATCCCGCGAATCCACCTACCTAGCAAAGCAATTTTCTCTTTGTGCGATTCATTCCTGTTTTCTCGAATTTCCTTCGAAACAATCTGTCGAACGTTCATTTTCTTGAACACATCGCAGGCAAATTGTTGCAGGCCGCCAATATTGATCGCGCCTTCCTCGCTGGCCTGCAAGCACACGATTCAACCGACTCATTGACTAACTGATTGAGGATAGAAGAAGAGGGAACCTGGAGATTGCAGGATCCAACGCACAGATCCGACACTGGACAGATCATTCCACAAGTCAATCCCAGGGGGTTGTCCGACAGAATCTGCCGGGCAGCACCGTAGTAATTCTAAATTAGAATTGGACTGTGAGAGAGTGGCGACAGAAGGACTTGCCTTATTGGAAATGTTCGTGATGAATGCCTTGATATCCAGCTGCGTAGGGCAACTCTTCTGACAGGGTGCATCAGCACACTTCAGACATCTGAGCGCCTCTCTTAAGGCCCCTCTTTCGCTGAGCGTTGTGTGTTTGATATCTCGGAAATCATTGTCCAAGTTGAGGCTGCAGCTCTGTAGAATTAGTGATTAGTGAGTGGGTCTGATAACTGATAGTAATGAGTGTGGCTTTGCTTACATTGCATCCCTTATCTTCATTTCTCTTCCAGTTGTGTTTCTCCTTCTTCGTAAAAGCACTCGGCACAGCATTGGCCTGTGTCTGCACGCGAGGGTTCAGTTTCAGCAACTCCTAAATTCTTTTCTTCAGACTGATTTTTGAAGAAGATTGTTCTTTTTTCTAGAAAGCGAATTTGACCTTTGGAATTGTAACCTTTTGCTTTCTTCTCTTCTCTTCTATTTTCTTCCCTTCTGATTTTATCTCTGAGCGACAGTTGTTCATTTCAAGTGTTGCAAGGTCACACAATATATTTTTCTGGTAGAAAATTGAAAGCACAAACTTGAATATCTGGTGGATCCTTGGTGACATTATGAGCGTCCGTACTTGTGCTTGCGTAGGCTAGTCTGTTGAGCGAGAGGGCTGAATTACGCAAGACTTGCAGACCTGAAAATGGAGGTAGAAGGGGCAGTGATTTGACTGAAGGGAGGAGACTTACGTCGACAGAATGAACGACTTGCACAGGGCAGCATTGCCAAACGAAGCTGAAACAGAAAACGATCGAAATGGAAATAGGAGTAATGAGAGGGGGTGTGCTGATAAGGAAAAAAGTGTTTGTCGAAAATTACTCGATCAAAAGAGGAAAGGCCGAGACAGAAATCACGCGTCTCTAGAGTGGCAGAGGGCAAAGATTCCGAGAAAGAAAATGATTGATTTACGATATCCTAGATAATAAGGAGAGATAGAGATAGTGGCTGAAAAAGGAAGGAGGAAGGAAGGCAGAGTTGGAGAAAGTTGTGCATCCATTTCACTTCATTTTCATGAGACAATGATCCGATTCCTCTCGTTGTAAAATGGCAGAAGGAAGATGGATGGAAACTAATCAAAGGAGACGGCAAAAAATGAGAGAAACAGAGGGAAAAAAGGCAGACAGACGCAATTCTTTTGCTATCTTCGATGGAAAATGAACATTTATTCTCGATAAATTTGTACAGTCAAATGGGTGATTAACATCTTGGTTTCTGGATGCAGCAGACGCACTGAGAGGAGCCGCCTGTGGTGGAAGCGAATCCCGAGCCAGCAGAGGCAGGCAGGCCGAGGGCAATTGCAGCTGCCTGGCAGCAGCCCGGACAACGGTCCGTAGCCTGCGCACTCGGGTCAGAGCAACGCACTGTCGTTTGCTGACCGTCGATGCTCACTCTGAAGGTAACACTTCGACTGCACACTGCAAATCATCAATTGTTCAATGCAAAAAGAGAAGTCATGTAACTTACTGACGTTGCCGCTCGTGCTTCTGGCGACTTGACACGCATCTCGATTGTCGATTTGGACTTGTCCATAGGCAATCGCAACCAGAACTGCAGCAGCAATGATCAGCTTCATCATTTCGTGAAGAGGAATGACAGGGAAACGCGATGTGATTCATTTCACAGGTCCTTTTATAGACACAAAATGATGAACCAAAAAATTTCTATTGAACATCTCATCTATTCAAACAGATGCAGAAGCATTTTAAAAAAAATTTATTCAATTCAAGCTATTTTCCCGAACGATGCGAATTGAGATACCATAAAAGTGATCAGAAAGTGATTCTTGAACCTTTAAATTATCACTTGTTGCGAGAAGACAAATGATAACCACCATCAAGATCGATAAGTGAATGATATGACATAACTTTGATAGGGGAATTCTACCATTTCGAGGCGAATTGTTCAAAATATACTTCTGTGTGAGATTTTGACTTCAGCTTTAGTCCAGTTTCCCATTCTGCAGTTTTCTTCTTCATCTCCACTTGAACAAGGCCTCCAGGCTTGTTCAACCGAAGCACTCTCGCAATGTGCCAGAAACAGGCATCCCTCATTTCTTTCACTGTCAAGAATATGGTCAGGAAGATGATATTCACACAACTGAATCAGTTGACATTGTGAAAGAAAAATGAATGAATGACTTTAGGGTGTATGTCACTGCGCACCAAAGATATTCCTACTATGTCATTCTGCACCACTGATTTTTTGAAAACATTTCTTAACGAAAATGCTTTTGAACCTAATAATCTGAAGAAAAGACATTGAAGTGAGTATATTTGTTTCCTGATTAAATTCGGAAAATTTTCATTTTCAGTAGTAGAATAGCAAGGTTATTCAAGTTGGCGATATTTGAGATTTGAGATTTGTTTACAAATTTTTAGCCAAACTTCATAAATTCACCCAACTTGAACTTATCTTACCCTTAACCCATATCTTGACTTAGCCAAACCCCTCTTCTATTCTTCATCATATCTTAAAGAAGTTGTCATTCTGATTTTATTATAATCATTCCATTATTAGTGGTAGATTGAAAAAACCTTATAATGATAAAGATTATTAAAAATTGTAGTGGAATATAGTTTAGTATTCAATTTTTGCTATTTTTCTATGGAGTGATTACTTTGATGCGTATTAGCATAGTTGAATATGTTTGGTGCGCAGTGACCGTTCCCCAATAACTTACATAGGAATTGAGAGATTGAGAACTGCGCCGAGCAGAGCTGTCTCGTATTGCAGATTGTAGACAATGGCCACAATGACCATTGCGATGCCAATCACCAGAACGAAGAACAGGCAGAAGGATATGATTGCTGCTGTCCGAATCCATAACTGCAAGTTCTTCATTTTGAAAGGCGTGATTTGAAACAATCCCACTTTCATAAGAGTTACATTCGCATGAAGCTGAAACTTTATGCTGAGAGTGTAGAAATTAGCTGCTTTTTTCACATCAGAGATAATCGATAACTTGTAGATGTTGTAGCGATAGATGAATATGAATAGGACAAAGCTAATGACGACGGCAACAATCATGAGAAAAATTGTCAGCACCATTCGCAATTCATTGTCTGATACGGCTGAATTTGACAGAACGTGAGATGTATTCTTGTATCAGGTTGGGAAACAATTTATGTCGCAAAAGAATTCGCCCCAATAAAATTGCATAACTTTATCATGAATTAACCTCAATTCACGATATTTTGCCTACATACACATATAAGCTCTGTTTCCTATTGCACATTTTTCCGGAACATTTCGTCTATTGTGCATATGGTTACGGAGAAAATTTATTAAAGGCACCAACTTTTTGAGTATGACATTTGAAAGTTAATTTTGACATCGAATATTAAAGCAAACCGGTAGGAAAACAAAGCGATTATTTAGATCCCGTCCATGGCTGTACAATAGATTAAAAATAGCCTCATTTTCTTTATTCATTAAATAATTTTTAAGAAAAGTTCCCACACTATTTCAGCCTGCTTTTTATAAAGGAGTTTTGGTAAAAAAGTTATCACATTTCTTTAAAAAAAAAAGCTATGGATTAGCCGAAAACCATGACAGGAGGATAGAGAAAGGACATATCTATAAATCCAAAATGTTTCTTTAGAATTCATCGTTTATCATAAAAAATAGGAAAAATTTTAAACAATGCAACAAATTATTCCCCAGCCTAGTAGAAAAAACTTACAGTAGGTCATTTCACTGGTACTGATGAATGTGATAAAAAGAGAACTGAGGATGAGAGTCGTCGAAATCCAATTTCTATCTCGTTTCTCATAATCTTTCATGTAATATGTCGCGAATGCCCTTTCTGAAAATGAGATCATAGGAATCAAAATAAGATTAGCGCAGATTGTTTATTGAATTGCGAAGTGCACCTGCTGTGAAGGTTACGACCACAGGAACTGCGTGAAGCAGCGAAAAAAATCGAACGAAACTTGCACAGAGAAGCAGTACATCTGGTGATGAGGCTGAATCATCGAGATTTGATAAGTGATACTAAAGGTGGACCCCGCACAAACGTCCTTCTGTATTCTACATCCACTTTTTGAGAGGAGAGTAAGGGAGAGCAAAAGTGTGTATGGAATACAGGAAACGCCCGCAAACACATTTTCAATTTCTGTAGAAAGAATTGCAGAAAAGAGTAAATTCGTTAGCATTTCGTCGAATCACATTTCAAGTGAGCAAAAAAATTACAAGACTCGCGTTTGGTAATACTACAACTTAGTTACTGTAGCGATCGGATAAAACATCCGAATTTCATAGTTTTGTCGACATACTAATTTTGATACGAAGATTTCAAAAACGTTAAACTTGGATAGTATTGACTTATGCAGTCCGAGATATGGCGTCCGAATGAACGTCTCCCGTATTTGATTGTCGCCCTGTAGAAAAGAAAGGACTTACTTGTGATTTCGAAATACTTGGCTTCATACAAATAGAGAGGAATCCTCGCAACCATGCTCGCGCAATGTGATAAATAGGCGAAATTGATGATATTCCTGAGATTGTTGTGAAGCAGAGGGGCCTTCTTCAGTGATTTATGAGCTAACAGGCCGAATATTAGAATATTGATCATGAAGAAAAACTCGAAATAGGCGCACAGGTCCATAGCCAATCGACTGGAATCAGCCGGCGTGAGGAAGAGCAGCAGAGCAACTCTCACATTCTGGTTGCAGATTATCGTGTCATAGACATAGAATGGAAGCATAAATATGAAATCTCCACTTTGTTGGCTGCTCTGAAAAGAGGACATCAGAGATCAAATAACAGCTAGACGCGGATAGTAGACTTTAGTAAGCTTGTTAGTCAAATCACCATATCATTAGTGAGTCGAGACAATGAATGTGGCGTTTTGAATGACTATTCGAAATGCAGAGAACAAAACGTAAGAGGAAGAGAGCTATAATTACACCAAAGAGTTTATTTTTTCATTGTCGAATTTCCCAATTTAGAAATAGCGATAGTCGTTACATTTTCTTTAGAAGTTGAAGCAGTTTGCTGAAGTGAAGACTGCACTCTTCGAATTTTCCGCCCGATAGCCTGAAGCTTAGAGATAAATAAACCCATAAAAGCATTCAAATCATATACATTTTGAGATTTACGATATTACATTAGTCGAGTTAGAAGAGGGACAATGAGCAGAGAAATCAAGCGTAAATGAATTTTATCGCAACATTCGTTAGAAGCTCTTCGAAAATTCTCAGAGGTCTAGTTAAAAGTGGAGATGAAGCGGTTACAATTGTCTAAATTTATGTAGGCAGGCCGAGGCCCCCCGCACAGTAAGAATAGAGGGTTGTTGAGTTGAATTTGTAAGCTATTATTTTTCTGTTTTCCACCTGCTCTACCAGCTCAGAGGCATTTCATGATTTAAAGAATTTTTCCAATCTTATTGCATAAAAGTTTATTTCGGTCATTCGTCGCATCAGAGATTTCAAATTCCTAAAGAAAACAACTTAATACTGAACTGACTCACTATCTAATTGTAAGTTAAGTAGATTTCTTAAAGAACAAATTAAATCTTCTAAATAAATACAATCTAGTGCATCTTTGAGATGCTGTCAAAATGAGCTAAGAGAACGATTGCGTAATTCATCGGATGAGATTCTTTGAAGTTAAGAAGTGTTCGAGAAGATGAAATGTCAGAATAAGTGAAGTCGAATAATGATAAGAGTAAGAGGAAAATAACCGTGAGTTGGTAGGTTCTGACAAAGACGATGAGTTTGGCAGATACCGGGATGGAAATGAATTTGAAGAGGCAGTGTGAATGTGAATGAAGCTGATCTTCACTGGTTTGTCTAGTATCCAGGTGCCGTCCTTGGTGGCGGGCAGTGTGAACAGCCTCCTTCTCCTCCTTTCTCGCCATCGGGTCCTCGGGGCCCATCGACTCCAGGCTTTCCCTGGTCACCATCCTGTCCTTTGTCTCCTTCATCTCCAGCCTGTTTTTTTTTTTTTTAAATGAAGTTTTAGATAGGAAATTTGGCTAATATGAAGTTTAGGAGAGTTGTTCCAAATCAGAGGTGCATGAACTTCGGCTTCGACTTCGAAAAATTTCAAATCAAAACTTCGTGCACTCCTGCTTCACGTGACTCAAGTTTGGTCTAGAATTATTCTACTCATCAAATTTGAGCCATTTGAAGCAATTCCTCTAAACTCCATTCAGGTCGAAATTTGTGTCGATTTTCGACAAAAAATACCTCTCCATCAGAGCCAGGCTAAAAATTATAATTTGTATGCAAAAAGCTATTGTGAAATAGTCTTACTTGTCCGGGCAAACCAGACTGACCGTCTAAACCAGGTGGACCCTAGGAATTCACTCAATAGAATTAAATTCAAGTGGGAATAGGCGCAA
Organism: Diploscapter pachys; assembly: GCA_002287525.1. Taxonomy (NCBI): domain Eukaryota; kingdom Metazoa; phylum Nematoda; class Chromadorea; order Rhabditida; family Rhabditidae; genus Diploscapter; species Diploscapter pachys. The sequence continues at coordinate 48,641 of LIAE01010418.1, forward strand.
ACCGGTGGGCCAGGAGGACCTATAAACGAAGATATTTTAAAGAAATTCATTGATAATTTACCTGGAGGTCCTTCTTCTCCTTCCGTCTCGACCAGCTTTCCTGACTCGCTTAAAATTCTTGAATAATTTGGATAGAATTGGAAAAATGCTTATCATCTTCTCCCTTCTTCCCAGGCTCGCCCGGCTAAAGATAGGATTTTTCAGTTCAATAGAAAATAATGATAAAAACTTCGCCAGGAGGACCTAAAATTAACGCATTTTTACTGTAGCAAATTGCCTAAAATTACCAATTGGACCAGGAGGCCCGTCTTCTCCCTGAATTTTGATGAATGTTAGGACTTTAGTGAAATGTTGGACTCACTTTTGTCCCGGGAGTTCCCAAATCACCGTCTTGACCAGGCTTCAAAGATTATTAGTTTTGAATTTGTACTGCAAATCAATCTAGAAAATATTTAACTTACCTCGCCAGATGGACCCTAAAATCATTGAGTTTTATCAAGTAAGAAGCGGTCATGTTTAAAGTTAAAACGTAGAATTCTTGCCTTTTCACCAGGTTTGCCAGGCTAAAATTAATGAATATTAAATGTGGCAAATGTGCAAGGTTTAACCTCTCCGGGCGGCCCATCTTCACACTTGAAGCACGGTTCATGCGCTTCTCCTGCTTTAGGAGGTTCTTCATGATCTGGTCCGTCTTTTCCAGGCTTAAGAAATGAGATTTTTAATTTGAGAAATGTCGAAATTCACTAACCTGTCCCGCCGGACCATCGATCCCATCTTCGCCGTCGGCTCGTGAAAACGTGTGGAATTAGGGGGGAAAAGTAAAGCGAAAACTTATCGGGCAATCCAGGGGGACCTGCAGCTGCCTGTCCGCACCCACAACACGGTCCGCCGCCGGCATTCGATTCCACTCCCATCGATGGAAGAGAAGAAGCTCCATAGCCTCCATATGATTGACGTCGAATCCTTGCTCCTGGCACTTGGGCTAATACCTAATTTGGGGTTTTGATCAGTGAACATAGAGAAAGAAGACAGACTTGTGTCCTGGTGACTTCCTTCCAAATATTGCCGGTCCTTGCCTTGCAGTAGTCGACTTCTGATTGCATCACCGACTGCATTTGTTGCATGTAGTTGTAGATCATAGGGACCGAAATGACACAAAGCAGAGTTGCCATCGTTGAGATCGAGACACCCACAAATGCTACTCTAAAACCAATTTGCTGCTGTGACCTAGCTTAACAAATTGACAAACTGACTTCTTCAAACTGTTTGCCTCCTCTTCCATCGCTGCTATATCCCGTTTTTCATCCATCTAAAATAATAAATTTGGGAGCAAAAGAATTATTGAAAGGAATTCAAGTTAAAGTTTGAAGGGAAGGAAAAGAGATAAAAGCCGTGTCATGCTGCACTCTGAATTCTGCATTCTGCAATGTGAACAAACACATGGAATTGTGGATGGCTATAAGAAATGGCAGACGAATAAGGGAAGGGGGAGGAATGACAAGGCTGCGAATCTGAATCTGAATACAGCAGGCAAATGAGGCGAGAACGGCACATTCAGAAGCAGCAAGAAAAAGGAGAAGGAAGAGGGGAAAGGTAAAGGAATGAGGGGGCTGAATGAAGAATGGATAGTGATACAGAAGAATGGATGACGATTGAAGATGAAGGTTGAATTGGCAAAGAAGCAGGAGAGTGCAAGTCAACTCATTCAGAGACTGAATGAGACAAGATAAGATCAGACAATTCTTATAGCAGAAGCTAGGAGAGAGTATTAAGAACATTCTCATAAAATGATGATGGCTGATGATAACGGTGAATGAGCTTTTTGCAGAGAAGGCACGATGATGATGATATGATTGCAATCCTACAAGTTACTCGATTCTTCTCTTCTATACTTAAGAGATGGGTTGAAAAATGCTATGATTAGGTTAAGAGAGGGGTAACATTAGGCAAATAATGCAGGCACAACACATCAATTAATGCTGCCATAAATAGGAGCAAAATAGGACCCCCTATCAGCAAAATTGGCAAAGTGACATTTTTAGAAAAAAAAGTGGAAGCAGTAGCAGCAGAGGTTTGTGAACGCATCACATATTTGCATAGGCACAGGCACAGGGACGGGCAATGTGAAATAAATGAATGATGAAAATAAGCAGGTTGGAAAAGGGGGAAGGGAAATTGCAGGAGAAAGTGCGCGGGAATTGACCTTGAGGAATGAATGCAGAAAGTGATAAGCCATGCACTGACTGGGATAAGTGAAATCTGTTTCTGATTCAGATTTGACATGTCAGACAGGCAGTCGGAAATATGCCCGATTTGCGATTAACTGCTGTCAAACTTGTTCAAATCTAATGCCCCTTCCACAATAATCAAATCAGTCACAACAGATTAGATATCTGCAGAAAGGTCATCTCACAGCTATGTTATCAGCTAAGTTTGGCAGGCAGGTGACTTGTTTATAGTTATGGCAACATTTGCCGAAAATTGTAAGGAAAAATGGAAACAACATTCAAATTTGTTGAAGCATCTTGAGAAGCTGCAAGCAATCGGGGTGACAATTGCGCTGGCTGATAAGAATGCTGCGGAATGATAAAATAGACGAGATGAGAGGAGATGACTTGTTGTCAAATCTCGTATGACTACTTGTAGTAATTGACAGAATAACACAATCCATTTTTGGATGAATAATAACTTGCATAATTTCGAGAAGTTTGAATGGATGAAAATGGATCTCGAAAGATTGAATGAATCGGAAGCAGGAGTGAAAGTCAATGGCAAAATGAGGCAACGGCATTGCGCATTTCGTGCATTTTCGTGGGAAGGTCAAGTTCGATCAAACAGCATTGACGAAGTGAAATGAATTGAGAAGGAAACATTGACACAGAGCTGGAATGGGTGGGGGGTTTGAATAAGCTAGCTGGCTGGAGGCATTTGCATAAACATCTGTCGAGAGACAATGAAAGGGAAGATGTAGACCGACTTTCACATGGATAAAAAAGGGATAGAGATATCGAGATCGGGAACATTAAAGACAAGACTGCGATTGACAGACAGTTTCGAAGCAGGCTGGGGGCTGGAAAGGGATGGCAGTTGCAGTTGCAGTTGCAGCTGATTGTCCCGTCTCATTCCAAGGACCGCTTCTGCTAGTAGGCTGTAAGGCTAGTCACTTTGCGTTCCCTTCTTTCTTTCCTTCTGTCTCTCTGTCCATGGATTGGCTTGGATAATTGCAATGAAGCAGGGGGGGCCAAGGGACACAAAAACCTGCCCCCAGCACTGAGCGGACGAGTGAAGAAGAACGCAAAAATGAGACGGATACCATACAGCCGCAGCTTCTGTCTGTCAGTCAGCCAGTCAGAGGCAAGTAGCGTATCGTTTCGAGTATGGCGCCACAGGCTATCCGTCACCAACCGTTCGTCACTCTCCAAGCACTCAAAAATATCCGCCGGCGTCCAATTATTCGGTGAAAATCGCACAGAAACTCTTCACAGTAAGGCGCACTGGTTTTGCCGGAAATTCTCTTATTTCTTATTCCGCTTTTTCAATCCTTTGCCATTTTTCCTCTTTCGAACGCACTTATACGGAAAATTATTTCTGTCCGCTGTTTAAAGAAGAAATATTTATTTCCATGAAAATGTGTTGCTTCTGGACTCAATCTTTCAAAATTTGCCAAACCTGTAATGTTTAGTGTCTAGTTTGTTGAAATAGGGAAACACGCTATTTGCAATTATTTTGATTAGTTTTGGCACGAAGGCGACCTCGAAGTATGAATTGGAAAGGTGTGAAATTGAAACCGCAGAGTCCACATTTGTAAAAAAAAGGAAGACAGGAATTAGATTTGAAATGAGAAGAGAAATGAGCGAAGCAGAACACTTGTAGAAAAAAAACATGTCAAAAGGGTCAACTGTAGGTGAAATGTGTTAAATTAGATGGAACAAATTGGAAAGTGAGAAGACAGGCAAGAAATAGAGGAATGGTCCATTTTGTGACTGCAGCCTGCAGCAAAACACTCGAAGTCCATTTTCTGTGAGAACTGAAGACAAGCAAAGACAGGGAGAGGGGAGAAGGAAGGCATTTATCAGGTGAAAGCTGCCTGGATGAAGTGTGGATGTTTGGTTCTGACAGACAGACAGAAGAAGTGAAGTGATACCTGCACTCTGAACGGTCTGCTTGTCTGCAATTACTTTCACTCAGCTCTATTCTTCCTGAATGTCTGCCAAAGCATGCCTCTTCATGTCTGCCCTCTCACTTGCAATTAGCTGATTCACAGCCGTTCATCCTCCATTCTTCTGAGTTTGTCTTCATCTTCATTGAACCTCACAAGTCACATCAAAACAATAAAAGCAGGTAGAAAACAAAACAACTCCCATCTGAAATATTATTACACAATGCAGGTGAAAGATGAAACCATAATTGCACCCATTCTCTCATTCAGTCAATTGTTGATGGTTCAGATTCGGGTTCACCATGAGATTCCATGACTTCTACCCTCTGTTCCCTGACTTACACTTTCGATATGCAATTGTTCTTCTTCCCTCATCGTTTCCCTTCATCATAACAAAGCTCCCCTCAACTCTGTCATTTATTCATAATCACTCATTCAGTCATTCTCGCATATCCATTCTCATTATCGTAAATGATGCTGAATTCTAGCTGTTAAATACTACCCTATCAGAAAAGGGTAGTAAGGGAAAATAAGGGCTACTAGTACTTTTGTCCTAAACACCATTTCTTTCTTTCTCCTTCACGCTGTTTCACCTATCTCTTACTTTGGAACAAAATTTCTAATTTGTAGGATAAAAGTATTATTGATTGGAGAGAACGTCGATATCCAAAAATTGCACTTCGTCTCGTCTTTTTTGCGCGACTCACTATTTCGCTCCAAATTCGATTTCTAATTGCTGCATGAATATTGACTCTCCAATCAACGATACTCGCAGTCAAAAATAAACAGATAATCAAATTACATTTCATATGCAACTGTGCAATCACATGGTAAATTCTTCGAAAAATCAAATCAAAAGAAAGAAAATAAAGAGCAGAAAAGTTTAGAAGCAGAGAATTGCTTCTTCTTCTTCTTCAAAAATGAATCTCGAATGATGATGAAAACTAACAATTTCCGGAGGAAAATGTTACCTAATTGTAAAAGTTCAAACATGTTTTTATTCTGCTGCTTCTCTGCCTGTCACGCAGAGCTGTTTTCTAAGTGACCCTGAAATAGTGTATATGTGTGGCTGCATTTTAAATTCAGGAGGAAATCATGAATTCCTTTAATGGTTTCTTCTGTCATTTTTAGAAGTATCAATAACCAATAATTTATGCCAATTTATGCTTTATGTCGACATTCAATCAATTCAATTTGAAGACGTCATACAGAAATGTTGCAGGTGTAACTGTCTGTCTCTATCGGAATTTGTTTATCACAAAGAATTAAGCGATCAGAAATAAAGATGCAGAGATATTCGGGGGTCGAATGGAAGAGATGAGATCACTGACCATCCATCCTTCTAGCCATACCTATTTTCTTATTCCTATCCATTAGCTATAAACAGGAGTAGAGAAAGGTCATTCCTCTGGTTATTCCACTCATTCTGCTCAATCCATCTAACCATCTAACCACATTCATTCTCACATCATTTGCTACATTAAATTTGTAAATTAAACTTTATTGCTAGTTTTCATAAATTCATAAATTGACTACGAAATGAGTGAATAAGGTGGAGGAGAAAGCGGAATTTTACCCGGAAGAAAGTCGTGTGCCCTGAATGCCTCGGTCTCCTGCAGACCGAGTGTAGCCACATCAGAATAGCCCACATTCGGTCTCTCTTCCCTCTTCTCTGTCTGTGTCGTTGTGATCGAGGCTCGTCTTGTCGAAATAGCATCTTCTACACTGAAGCATGAATTAATGAGTTTCCCCTATGTCATGTACAGAATGCTTTACTTGTCAGTTGCTGCAGTCGGATTGTCAGTGCTTTCGCTCGAATTCCTCTTCGCCAGACTCGGATTGACGTATTTGTACTTGGACGCATCGAACAGAGGCGCAGAACGACGGGGATGGAAGATTGTCTGAAAGTTAGAAGATGGAGATGAATTGATTTGGAAATGGTCGATTCTTATCCAGGCGTAACTTTTTTCTTTTTTTGTTGTAAATTTTGACGCTCGTACCCGATCCGACCCGCATTTCTTCCGAATGTTGACATTCGCATCTGCATACCCTTAATTAGGCTCCGACCCAAACCCAAAAAATGGCTAATTTTGTACCCACACTCGTAAAATTTTGGCGACTTGCACATAAAAATCAACGTAGAAGATATTTTGGAGGTTGAAACTAATGCAATTTCATATAAACGCATCAAATAAACAGGAAAATAGGGAAAAATAACCGTTTTTCTATGTGAAGGTCGAGCTCAGTTGAAATGCGGGTCTAAATTTTGGATCCAGTCCGACTCGACTCGCTTCTTTTTCTAGAACTTCGCACCCAAGCTCAATCCACACACGCATCCGTTACTAGAGTTTTACATTTGCACTCGACTCGAAATCTCCAAAATGCGCTCGACCCGCGGGTGCGGGCTTTTATTTACAAATCTGCTCTTACCGAACTGGATGTGGGTTTGGCAGTGGCGTCGTGCAGAAATGGACAGTTCTCCCCGTTCCGACACGATTCGGGTGTTCCGTTGAAGAATCGACAGGAAGACATCTGAAAAAACGAGAGAAAATTCAAAAATACGTGAAAAAGGAATGGAGAGAAGGAGAGCTGCACTGCGAATCTGGATGTTTTTAGGCCTTACCAACCAAAACCAATCAATAAATTGATAATTTGTGAAATTTGAAAAAAAAAAATCCCCAAAAGTAATTGGAAACAACAGAATTCTCCCTCTTTTTCCTCCCTTTCATTCGCCCTCTCTTTGATTGAATTTGAACTACGCGCTTAAACGCAGAGTACGCTGTAAAAACTCGCAGTCGTTGTACGGATAGTGGGATGTCTCTTCCTCATGTTTTCTGATCATTTTTTTTCTTCATTTTTCGTGAAATTTAGCCTAATTTTTCAATAGTTTTTTTCAGGCAATAATGAGCAGACGCAAAGAAGAACTCGACCAGATACTGGAGCAGTTCAAAATTGTCACAGGTGAGGAATTGCGAGAGCTGCGGAGACGCAGACAGACAGGCAAGGGAATGAACGAATTGTTCAGCCGTGGAAGACGACAAAACTGCGAATCACTACTTGGAGGCCTGTGGCTACGAACTCGACAAGGCCGTCAATCTGTACTTCAACAGGGCAAATGGAGAGAGAGATGCGAGCAGTCCGCGAGGCGGTCACATGAACAGGGCTGAGGAAATGCAAGATGATGACGGAGAAATGTGAGTGGGGAAGGAAGAATGACTGGAACGAGATAAATTGCAGAAGGATCGACGAGGACGACGATGTGGAATTCGTCGAGGCGAGGCAGCCGCCCATAACTAGGAGCCGAGCTGCTGCGAATGGAAGGGGACTGCAGAGAGGAGCGAGGGTGGCTGGCAGAGGGTCGGGCAGAGTGACTCTCCCCGGCAAACCGACTGCCTCCTCTTCCAACGCTGCAAGCAGTTCCAATAGGGCATTCGAGGAACAGGAAGATGACGAGGTTGGACAATTGAGAATAGCTGCTTCTGCAATGCAGTGAATTGCAGGTGCGCGCCCCGATTCCAGCCATCCAAGGCACTCTGGTCCCCCACTCGTTCAGTGAGCAGTACGGCACTCGTCACAGGGCCGCACAGCACTCGGCTTTCGGCAGATCTGTTGATTTCCGCGAGATGGCCGTGTCACAGGAGAGGAATCTGAGGGAAGGCAGGAGGAATGGAATGGGCAGAGAGCGAGGGGGACAGGCCCTGCTGATGGACGACGAGGGTGGAATGAGCAGTGCAGAGCCGTCCACTTCGGGCGAGTCGCGTTCGGGCAGCAAACGAGGCGAAAATGCAGGAAATCTGCAGCAGCTCTACAAACAGCCCACTGACATCATGTTCCAGGCTGATTGGGATACGGTGGGTTGAATGAAGGAAAAGAGTGCGCTGATACTATGTTTACAGGTGAAAATGTATGCAGCGAGTGAGGATCGTTGGTTGCTGGTGAATGTGCAGGAAATGACCGAATTCAAGTGCCACATCCTCAACCGAGATGTCTGGTCCAATTCGGGAGTCAAGGCCCTCATCGAATCCAACTTCACCTTCTATCAGGTCAGCAAATTCTACAGAAAATTCGAGAGTTAACACGCAGGGTTTTGCGCGGGTACAAATTTCATATTCGTGCCTGAACCGCGACCTGTCGCACTTTTTTGAATCCTGTACTTGTACCCATTCAACCCTAAGCTTCCTTAAAAATATGCCGATTTTATAAATAAAATTTAAAAAATTCTAAGAATGGTACATATAATTTTTTTTTGCGGAAATTTTAACATTTTACATTATGAAAATGTAAAAAATAGATTTCTAGACTAGACCAGAATTTTCTAATTTTGAGCAGCCCGTACACATATACGATTTTTTGTCGTATCCGTTCCCACGAGTACGGTTACTAGCACAGTCCTGTCCACATAATCAAGTGGAAGTGTTGCTTTCTTGCAGGTAATGCGCAACTCGACAGACGGCGAGCGCGTTTGCAACTACTACCACTTGCAAGAATTCCCCTCCATCTTCATTGTCGATCCCCGCACTGGGGAGCGAGTACACAAGATTCTGCTGCCCAACAAAATGGATCCCCTTTCTCTGTCGGATCAACGTGAGTCTGATTCTTACTCGTTTGAATTGAATGCACGGCATTCTCATTTCAGTGACGACTTTCCTCGACAAAACCCCCACTCTGCTTGCATTCGATCAGCTTGTTCGCGGCCCGACGAGTCTCATCGATGCAACAACCAATTCCAACTCGAACAGCCCTGTTCCTGCTCTTCTCGCCGATGAGGTCTGTTCATTCCCTACTTCCATTATTTTGATTGACGCATTTCAGCCAATTTCGAGTGCCTCGAATGGTCTGTCGAATGCAGTGGAAAAGCAGCCTCGAAAGCGGAAGGCAGATGCAAATGGAGAGGTCGAAGTGAAGAGAGGCAGGAGTGACAACGAGCCCGAAGAGGGCATGAATGGAAGAGGTATGATTAGGGAATGGCTCTGGAAAGAGTGAATTGTTGCAGATGATGTGGATGAAATGCTGAACCACGACACGAGCATCATGTCCGTGATCGACCAGGAGGAGTGGCTCAATGAGTGTGCCCCCGCTGGGAACATGGTCAAGCTGCGACTGAAGTTCCCCGATAGTAGAGACACTACAATTGAGATGTCCGAGGACAGCAAACTCAAGGCTAGTCATTTGGCAGGAAGTAGGGACGAGTGGAGACTTTCCTTTCGTTTCGAAAATTTCGAAAAATTCAAAATCCCATCTCCGCGCTCGTCCCTGGCTGGCAGGAGGTGTAGAAGAATCGAACGAATGTTTTGTTGCAGGCTCTGTTCACGTTCATCCACGGCCAGGGTCTCCCTCCGTTCGAGCACATTTTCGTGCTGCAATTCCCCCGTCGGCTCTACTCGATAGATTTGATGAACAAAACGCTTAAGGAGCTCGGGTTCCACAGGAACGAGGTCGTCCATGTCGAAACCAAGTGAACAGAAAGGGTGAAGTGATTCATTGCTTGGGTAAATCAGCTGAGACTTGTAAGTTCCATGAAAATACACGTATCAGTTATCAATTGTCTAGAACATTCATTTTACTTGCCTTACTTTTAATCATTCTTCATTTCTTTCTGAGCATTCCATTTCTTCATTTGAACCCCAGTACTTTAATTACTAAACCCTTTAGCCTATTCCGACTAGAGTTTATTCATTTTTCGACTAAACGGTGTTATCATCTCTCTGTATGTGTTGAAAGGATCGTTCTTCTCTGTTGGTGAGCGGTCACTGCGCACAAAAATGAATATATTGCGTACGTCACTGAGCAAAATAGTTAATAATACTCGCGAAATATTATGATCTGACAATAATTTTATCAATATAGTTTAGTTTTAGCTAACCTTTTGACGTATTAGTATATTTCTAATATAGAGTGCGTTTTTAGTCATTTTCATTCGACTATTACGAGTTTTGCAAAATGAAAATTAGGGTTTTGGAATATAATGTAGGTTAAGAAGGTTATGTGAAGGTAGGGCACGATAAGAATAATAAGGCATAAAACCAAAACCAGGAATAGGTTTAGGGATAGGGTGAAGGTAAGGGGGGATAGAGAATGATAGGCCTTTCATTATGGTTCATTATATACTATAAAATTAGCTAAACTTCTAAATCATTAAACTATATTTTTGTGCGCAGTGGCATGCACGCTTCTCTGTTCTGGGTATTTAAACTTTCGTAGAACTCACATTATCTATCTACAGATAGAACTTTGGCTATTTTTAAATTTATTTTTATTGAAATTGACTTGGCGATTTCGAATAAAGAAGTAGTAAGGGAAGAGGATTTATGAATTGCAGACTCTACCGGTTTGAAAACCGCGAGATATCTGATTGAATTTCATCTTTCTGATTTTTAATCAATCGAATTTGCAGAAGAATGGACATGACCTCGGTGACTTCGACAGACACGGGCATTTGGTCGCTGTGCAATCGACTGCGAGCAGAGAAGCTGCTCATTGATTGCGAGGTGAGCAGACAAGCAGACGCGGGAGAGGAGGGGAAATTAAATGAACTGCAGGTCGGATCGATCTCCACTCTACATCAGGAACTGAGGGATGAGCTGATTCGACTGGGCGTGGCTGTCTGGGTCAATGACCAGCATCAAGTCGTTCTGCGCGGTCTCATTTCGTCAGATCCAAACATCACTCCCGACTCGGCCACTTCCATCGCAAAGACACTCAATTCTGTACAGCCCATCGAGGCACATCGGTCAGTTCTTTTCGAATTACCCGGATGAATTGCAGAGCTGTTCGGAGTTTTGATTTTAAAAAATTCGGAGTTCGGAATTTCGAAGTCAAGAATTACTCATAATTAGTACTCCGGACAGCCCTAATGAATTGCAATAAATTGCTCGGCATTTCAGGCGACTCGGACATCATTACTCCTCAGTGGCCCGCATCTTGACTCTTCTCATACAATCGCCCAGAACTATTGCCGAAATCATCAACTCTGTCAATGACTGCGTCGAATTCACCACAGACCAATTCACGAATGCAGTCTTCTCGCTCATCTTCTCTTCTGGAATCTTCCCCTGCGACGAGAAAATTCTCCTCGAGGTTTGTCAAGGAACAAGCAGATCCAGAGTGAATTTATTCTATTGCAGACAGTGTTCGAGTCAATGCGACAGCAACTGGCGGCCCACGCAAATCCTCGTTTGGTTCTTCGAAAAGGCACTTCAGGCTCTTGCAGGCTCTACAGGTACTACAGCGAGAATCTCTACTCGGCCAAGATCTTCCTGACTGCCGCACTGCACGATGCAGTCATGGTCGTTCTCTGCCAGGATGAGATATTCCTTGACATCGATCCACAAAAGGTATTTTCTTAAATTCATGAACTTCTTTCACTCTTTCTCCTTGTTTGCAGTCGTCCCTCCGCTTTCCCCCAGCCGAGCGAATTCGTCGTTTCGGCCAAGACCCAACCAGTTCGACCTATCACAAGAGGATGGCTGCGCACAGAAAAGCCATCGTCGAGAAACTCGTTCTCATCTCACACAATTTCATCAAAGGTTCGTGATTTTCTGTAGAAATTCAACGAAGAATCAATTTTCCTGCAGGAATTCTGGACGCACTGCCCTCCTTCCCTCCAGGACTGATTTGGCTCGTCAAACAGCTCTACGCAACTTTAGTTCACACAAAAGGAATGAGTGATAGTGAGGTAAGCAGAGAAGACAGATCATTTCTGCAGAGAAAACGAATCTTGCAGGCTCAACTGATTTGCACAGACCTGATTGTGACGAATCTGCTCTGTCCCGCAGTGACGAATCCCGAGAATGTGGGAGTCATCAGCGACACTCCAATCAGCCACATTGCGAGGTTCAATCTCATCCAGATCGGACAGATTCTACAGGTTTGAAATGCGAAAATCACCCAAAATGTGTAATTTTCAATTTGCAGACGTTGTCCCTGAGCAGACATGAGACGGCTCCTCCTCACTTCCAGATATTCATCGCCCAATTCAAGGACTCGCCCATTTGCGGCCTCGTGCAGACTCTGCTCGACAGACCCATTCCCGCAGAGATGGAGCAGCTCTTCCCCACCCTGTTGCAAGAGCCATTCGCTGCAGGCAGTTCGAGAGACCTCCTCAGGAGGACATACTTCATTGGTTCCACCCAACAAGTCAACACTGTTGTGAGTGTCTACAGAAACATGCATTTTGAAGGAGAATTGCCTGTTTGCAGATCAAAGTGGTCAAGACAGCCTCTGTGATGGAGAACGTGGTTAGTCAGCCAGAAGTCAAGGCAGAAATCGGCAAATTGGCCTCGAAACTGCCTGCAAATGGGTTCCAAATCGACGCCTCTTCCACTGCAATAAGTTCCGACAGCAAACAGCCAGTCGCAGAGGAAAGCAGAAGGCAGAAACTCAGGAATTTTGCTGATAAAGGTGAGGAGAAAGGATCATATAGAAGGGGAATTTTAATCGTTTCAGTGCAAACTTCCCTCATCAACTCCACATCCAAACAGAATATCAACACGAATGGAAGCAGTGGAAATGCAGAGCAAGGTCAGGAAGCAGCCTCATCGAAGACACTCCCTCTGCCTGCTGAATTTTTCGATCTGCTCATCTTCGCGATAGAGGAAAAGTTAGTGAATTCTTACAGAGGGCTAATTTCAATTGAACTTCAGTGAACTCTTGACTGGTCTGAAAACGGAAGACAATTACATGGCCACTGTGGTAACGAAGAGTTCAAGGAAGAGGGAATCGGGGGAGAAGAGGGCTCGATTTGTGGAGGACGGAAGCATTAGTGAGTGGTAAAGAGTAGCAATCAGGAATGAGGCGGAGAATTCCGACTCCAACTTTGTAAAACTCCATTCCGTCTTACCCCTGATGACAATGCAAACAGACCCCAAAACTCGACCCGCCGAAATAGTGTGTCATATTGAGAGAGTAGAAGAGCATGTCTTCTTTTCTTCTCTCGAAAAATGCACTATTTTCATTGCGGATCGATTTACGAGTTTTGAGAAGCCTGAATACAAAATGAAAAATGAATTGAAGTTGGCTCTGCCGTCTCCGAGCACACAGCGGACAATGCATCAGACCTGGAGGAGGAGAACGAAGTTGGCAGCATCTCGTCCAGCTGCGAGGCTCCACACGAGGACAGAATGCTGGGACTGCTGGATGAGGATGGGGCCTCCACTTTGCCTGACAATGTGAGCGATGTCGAAGCTATCAGTGCAAGGGCTTCCCCCTCGCTTTCGGGCAGAACCACGCCACTCAGTCAGAAGGACAACGATCCTGTTGAAGGTGGGAGAATGACTTGATTGCGAATGAATTAATGAATGAATGACTGAATTGCAGATGCAGTCGAAGTGGCTGCAGCCTCGACTCGAGCAGGTGCTGCAGTCGATGTCTCGCAGAGGAACCTGCCTCGAGTGCCTGTGGCCGTGCGCAAGCAGAATGCAGAGGGGCTTGAGGAGAAATTCGGCAAATTCACAGTGCCCACCACGGCTGATGGAAACAGGCCTTACAGTCAGTTGAATCGCCGAATTCCCTACGGAGAATTGCTTGCAGAAGACGATCAACGATCTCTGATGTCCGACTGCTGGTCCACGAACGTGGTCGCTTCCGACGACGAAGGCCCTGTACCCCCCGGAGGTGGTCCCCTCCCTCCCGCAGGCAACAATCAACTCCCTTTGCCTCTGCCTTTCGGAGCTGTCGGAAATGAACAGGATCCACAGAGATTGCGACCTTCTAACAGGTATGAAATTGAACCTTTTCTATACACTTCTATTTGATTGCAGAAGTGGTTCGATCGGAGGCCAGGCGAATGAGGACAGAAGCGACACTTGGTCGCTGGATGCGATTGCGAGTGACTCTGAGGCCGATGGAGGCAGGGAGAGGGATAGACAGGTGAAAAAAGACGAGTGGAAGCAAATATGAAAATGAAAGAGAATTTGCAGGTGCGAGAAATACAGGAAGACGTGCGTCAACAGGAGGAAATCGAGGCCGCAGAGCAATTGGCGAATCGACTCGAGCAACTGAATCCCGCGATTGCGGGACAAGGCACAGAGCCGCCACTCATCGACATCTCGCTGTCTGCAGACAACGAGAGGAGACGCAGACGCAGCAGTGGAAGCAGCCTCTACAGCAGGAGTGAAGCTGATTCAGATAATAGGTAGGGATGCGAAAAGTTGACTGCATTGTTGACGTGGTTGTTACAGATTCCTGGCTGACGATCCCTCTCCCGCCCCGTCTGCATCAGCAGTCCCTCCTCCCCTTCCCGTCTCAGGCCCTCCCCCCATTCCCTCGCGTCCCCCAATCAGCTCCAGTCATTCTCTCGATTCCTCTTCCCTTCCCTCCACTTCCACGTTTGGAGCGCAGCAGAATTCACTCGGTCCCGGTCCCAGTCCCAGTCGATCGAAGCCGACGGTTTCTGTGCAAATCTCCAACCCAATTCGTCCACCCGTCTCTGCCTCTGACAACCAATCTCCGTCGCTCAGCAAGAAGAAGTCCGCCCTTTTCCAAGGCCTGCAGAAAGTGGGCGATCGAGTCAAGAAAGGTCTCCTTCTTATGCGCAACTGCTATTTGACGAGATGACGAGACCTATCCTTTCCCACACTATTTCGTTCTACTTTTCTTTCCTTCCCTATCTCTAACTATAGCGAACGTCATCTCGTCATATAGTAATTGTCCTTCTTTGACATTCAATATTGTAACTCGTCTCTTCCGTTGCAGGAATAACGAACACTCCATTGACCCAACTGCCACATAGCTCGACTCTGTCTGACTTGTTCGGAGAAAGGAGAGCGGCTGCAGGGGGATTGCGTGGAGAAGCAGCGAGCTCTGCGAATGGAGAAGGAGGCAAACAGACCAGAGCATCCACTCTGTCTTCCAGTGCTAGCGAGAATAGGATTGTTGGTGAGGATAAGAAGAGTTGCTACTTCGAACAAACCCACTTGTTCTGCTCAGATTTGGAGAAGACAGCCGATGACATTCTGGCGAAGTACCGCAGGCCGCGTCCCCCGGGCAGTGCAGAGCTGTCGCCAGAGACGAGTCAGAGATCAGCCTCATTCGGACTGTCGCCGAATGCTTCTGCAAATGCCGCCGATTTGATTGAACTCGAGTAAGTTATTCGCTTCTTGTTTTTATCTAAATGGCCGATACTAAAAGACATCTAAAAAAAGTTGAACACGAAATTTTCAAGATATCTTCTATAAATTTACGAAGAAACATACCGAAATATTAACGCCTTTTAGTAGAAGACATTCTTTTTGAAGATATCTTTTAGAGATACCCTTCTAAATCAATTAATTTGCAGTGATTCCTCAGCTGGAGCAGGGAATGGAAGTGGCAGTCTGGTAGAAGAGGACAACGTGGACGGCCTCATTCCGCCCTACTACTCGCCAGAGAATGTCACCCACTGCAGGGCCTTCGTCGATGGGAAACGCAAGTTGCGACTCGTTCTGAGCAGCGCAGGCAGTCTGACCAATTCATCCCCACTCTACTTCGAGAGCATGAGGTTCGTTTTACAAATGACTATTTCTCGTAGAAGAATGATAATGTTTGCAGAGGAGAAAGGACAGAAAGGGAACGAGCCCAATTAGTGCAGCTTCTGCGATGTCTGCTGGCGGAGGCAATCAACAGCAGGAATCACCAACTCAGTGCACAAGTTAGAGAGGTGCTCAGATGTCTACAGGTCTTTGATGATAAAGGGTAGGCCATTTGAAGGAAGAAAGGCAAAAGTGTACTAGGTTTCGCAAACACTTGACAATTACGATCTTTTTTGAGGTAAAAACCATATCTATTTCTATGTGTAGGTCTTGATGATGCAACTTAGATGAGTAGACCAGTAAAAAATTTTCGGGATCTATTTTACCTTTCCCCTAAAAGTAGGCGAAGAACTAGCACAGCAAGTGAACGCCAAATTAGATGCCAAAAATTTGCATTCCGCATTTTGACTGCTTGAATCCATTAAATTTCAATTCTTCATTATTCCCCTTACTCGTTTGACGTCGGCTTCACTCTGCTCGCTGTTTTTGAAAACGAAAAATGATTTCACATCGCCTGTGAAGCGTGCCTGACCGTGTTTCACTTTGAGTAAGAAAGCGGAAATTTCCTTGATATTTTTCGAGATTTCAATTTCAGATGAGCGAAGAAAATTAGTGTACATTGTGTTTGCGGAGCCTGGGTGTACGTAAATAAATTTTAAATTTCGTAAGCGCAAACGAAATTTATGCACTCCTGGAGAATAGGAAAAGACGAATGAGTTGCAGAGTGAAGAAACTGATCAAGCGATTGCGAGACGAGCACAGAAACAGAACTGCCTATGTGAACTACCTGCAACAGTCCAGACTGGCTCTGCTCAGATTGAAGAGTTACATCGAGAAGCTCATGCTTAGAGTTAACAGGTGGGCGAAAGGAAAATACGAATAGAAGGAGATGATGGCATGGGTTGCAGAGAAACGCATCTGATTGAAGAAGGCATCGTCGAATTGCTGGTGCGCATTTACCTGGAGAGCAGAGATCCACATCTCAAGAAGTTCCTCCAGGATTTCGAACATTTGAAAGCATTGGTTTGTTGAATGCGCAGACGGATTGAAGTAAAACGTCGTTGCAAATTGCAGGACGAGAAGATAGACGCTCTGAATCGAGTGCTGAGTGGAATGAACGGCCAGCTGGGCAATTCGCTGATGTGGAGAGACGCGCCAGAACGAATGAGGAAATACGCGGAGAAGACGATTGAGCGACTCGTCATGCAGCAGCTCTTCATGCTCGCCTTCTACCCCAATCAGGAAGCGGACAGACATCGCGACGAGTGAGTTGAATTGGAGTAAAACAAACACTGGCGAGAGTGAAACGAACCGTAATTTGTGCGTAGAAGTGCCGGAGGGAGTGGAGAAGACGAAATAATGTGCGTGTAGAGATGAAGAAAGAGGAGAAATAGCGTTGATTTTCTTGTCGCTCTATTTCCGAGAATACTGATCGTTTTCATGAAAAATTTTCAACTATGGAAATGACGCTAGATTAGTTGTTGGCTTTTCGACAATACCCTTGGGATTTTTAAAATCAGCCTTGTATGATTTGGCTCGTTTCAAGTTTGCGAAGACAGGCAAATTCCCAAATCGGGCGATATTGTTGAAAGGACTCGACCACGCTGAACACGATTCTGAAGTTAGCATCGAAAAAGAATCCTCGGAAGCTCAGAAACCGAGCGGCAAGAATCGCGTACGCAATTTGTTGCCATTAGCGCGCGCACACATCGAACAAAACAATCAGTGTGTAAAAAGGCAAATGCATAAATGTGCTGCAGAGTTCTGTACAAATCGCTCGCCCGATTAGCCCGAGCAGTCACCCCTTCACATCCGTCGCTGCGCATTCCACTCGCACTTCGAGGAGAAGCTCCGTGGCCTTCGGCTCAGGCAGAAATCGGCATCATCAACGCATACAAATCGGCTAAGGACAAATTGGACTGTGTTGTCAGGTGGGGGAAGTGTTCATTTGCATATCAAGGCAAAAGCTACAGTAGAAAACGAGGCTGTGTTTAGAATCAAAAACGAAGTTTTTTTTCACCAAAAGTTCCTAATAATGATATTCGAAAAATTCTTTTGTGCAGTTTGTATGGATAGTTCATCTATCTATCCCAAAAGAAATTATTTTGTTTGCCTATATCGGGCGAACTATAGCAATGAAAACTCAGAAAAATCCGGCTCTAACTCGGAGGTTAACTTTTTTCGGAGTTTTCATTATTGTAACTCAGCCGATATTTCGAAGATCCCTGGAATAATTCTTTTCCTTAACAAATTGCCACGAGGCCAGTTCATTATTACACAAGCTAATGAATGAGTTTCAGATGCTGCGAAACAATAAGCAATCTGCTGGCCATGGCCCCGGGCACGAGTGTGGCCGCTGCAGACGATGTAACTCCCGTTCTCGTCTATGTTCTCATTCAGGTATGTCTTGTCTATCTGTTTGAGAAGGGTGAATGATTCTTTTGCAGGCGAATCCCCACGCCCTACTCTCGAATGTGCAGTATGTGGCGAGTTTCGGGGGCTCAGCTCTCGAAGGAGGCAGGGAGGCCTATTGGTGGACTCAATTCACCGCTGCAGTCGAACTCATCAAGACTCTTCTCTAATAATTTAATCATGCATTTTTAATTTCTTCTTTTGCTTAATTTATAGCCTGAAAGCTCTCCTCTCCATAATCGATAATTTGATCGCTTCTTCGTGATGAATTATATTTATTATTTATTATTCCTGTAAATTCTGCAGAGTTTTAACCGGTGAATTGTGCATTATAAATATTTGATCAATTTATACCACTTATTGAGACTTAGAGACTAGTGGATAGCCATTAGATATTTCTTCTGTTTTCCGCTTCTTCCCTCCGCTAATTCCTGTTTTTGCAGGTACAAAATGTCGTCACTGGACGAACAGGAAACGGGCTCAGATGAAACGAAACAGGCCAAGGTGCAGCCTATGTTCGTGGTGAGTTGAATAAGGGAGAACAATTGAAATTCAAGCGGTTTCTTGAATATCGCTGAACAGCCGTACACTTGACAAAGTCGTATATTGAATACATTGTAAAATTGAATAATCATTACACCTTTGAAAATTGATGGTTGATGTTGGAAGATAGGGGAAGAGTTGGGTACGTTCATTTCGGTCTTAGAATGATGAGCACTTTGAGATAACTCGGTCTACCAAGCCCTACTTCTGTCCTTGTCCTTATTTCTCTAATTTACCGCTTTTTCACCTGTACGGCTATATGACGTATGCAAGAAGCCGTTCGAACATTTAATTTCTCATTGCAGACGGAAACATCCTGCTGTCCCGGCGAACATCCACTCCAGTTCACTTACGTCTACTCGTATTTCGTCAAACCTCAGGTACAATTCTCGGATGAAAAATAAGGGACAGGCAAATGAATGAATTGCAGGGAAAATTCGACCCAGAAGAATATGCTCAGTACGTGCAGCCGATCGCTGCAGTCAATTCTGTGGAGCAGTTCTGGAATGTCTACAGACATCTCAAAATGCCCTGTGGTAGGAAGAATTTCCCTTCGAAAACGATGAAATGAATTGCAGAGTTTCAAGAGAAGATCGACATTCATTTCTTCAAGAAGGGAATCAAGCCCGTTTGGGAGGATGAGAGCAACGTGAAGGGCGGCAAGTGGATTCTTCGGCTCAAAAAGGTTAGAAGATTGGGTGATTATTTGACTTTCTGAATAAAACAGTGAAGACAGGCCTGACGACTAAATACTTGGAAAACAAGGCTAGGAATAGAGATAGGTTATGGCAGGGAAGAAAATGATTTTTCAAAATGATATGCAACATCGAGTTGTACATTTTGGTAGTCAATCAACGATAATTCTTATGCTTTTTTCCAAAGCTATATAATGAAATTTTCGAATTCTGTGTGTTTCCCTTTTATTTGACAATCCATTTTTGTAAATGAATTGAATTGTCTGTTTGTAGGGCTTTGCTTCTCGCATCTGGGAGAACCTGATCCTCGCAATGATCGGCGAACAATTCCTAGTCGGAGAGGAGATCTGCGGGGCCGTCTGCTCCGTCAGGAATCAGGAGGACATCGTGTCGCTTTGGAACAAGTCGGTGTTTTATTTTAAATGAAGAAGACTGTATATGAACGAATGGGAATTGCAGGACTGCAGACTCTATTCCAGTGACAAACCGCATCAGGGATACGCTCAGACGAGTCCTCCAGCTGCCGCCTATCGCTGTTCTCGAATACAAGAAACATGATGACTGCTTGAGGTGAGTGAGGAGGAGAAGAGAAGAGAAGGAATAGATAAATCGAATAAGATCTACGGGTATTTGAAAACTTATGACTGCGTACAAGTGATAGGACGAGGGATATAGATAGGGAATAGTAGGGGTTATGCTAGATCTCGAAAATCTAGACATAATAGCAAGATGAATATTTCTAGATAAATAGATATATAAGGTAGCATATCCTCTGACCTTCCTTCTTATCCATTTTCGAGCATATTAGGTAGGGTCTCCAAGCGTATATGCCAAGTCACGTTTAGGTGTGATATTATTGGACAGAAAGACGATATGGGTTGTAAATAGAACGGCTGTGAAAAAATGAAGATAAAAAACTGCTCGTATCCAGAAAACCCATTGGAACAGGTTATTATTTTGGAATAGCTTCCTAGATATCTCAAAGGAATAACTTATTCCAATAGGATAAGGTTTTCTGGATACGGGCACTAATCGAAAAAATCTCAAAAATTTGATGCTCAAAGTGAACAAATTTTGGTAAACTTCTAATTTCATGGACGCGCATGAACGCAAAAAAAAATATGCGTTGATTTTTTGCACAAAACCATTTTGTCGTATTTATCGTCGATTTAAACTGGCTTTTTTGAGATATTCGGGGTTTGAAAAGCACCTTGATCTCAATTTTTTTATTCTAAACTATCACGGCTCTACAATAAATGCATTTTTGCAAGAGGGCGCGAAGCTTGGGACCATACTTATTAGGCGCGTATCTTATTCAAATGTGTGTCTGCATGTCTGCCTAATTCAAGATGCAGAAGAAATAGTCAGACAAGAAACGAATTTGAATGAATTGCAGAGATCAAAGCAGCTATCGACACACGAATTTGGACGTGATCGGAGGCAACAGAAGGGCCCCTTTCCACTCGCAAGTCTCCCAGCCACCTCCCTCTCCCTGATTGTGAGCTGAGCGGCCCATTCCATGTCAAAACAGTCAATCAGACAACGAGACGAGAGCCTAAGGAGTCTAGTTCAAAGGTTTCACACACGCATATTGCCCTGTTCCGTCCCCTAAATGTTAATTATTCTCATTATCGTTATTCAATGAATCAAACAAATAAATTATACGGATTAAAAGTACTCTTTAACATTGATCTAGCAATTATATTTATTCGCTTCTCATTACATATCACAGAATAGAAATGGACAAAAAATGATTCGAAACTAGAGATGCTTTCTCGGAAGCAATTTTTCTATCTTGTCTTGTTTTCTTCGAACATTTGACAGAAAATAGAAATGCTGCACCCCAAAGCTGACACACAAACACCGAAAGATTGCATTTTCATCTGGAAGAAAAAATCTATATGAAAAATGATGAGATAAAAAATCTTGACAAAATTCTTACCAAGCAACGTTTGAAATACATCTGATTATGAGTAGGGGAATAAATTATTTGTTGTTGTCAAAAATGAGAACCCAAAGAGTTTCCTAAAACTCCGTGAAGTTCAATTACGAGAGCATGGTGTCGTAATCGGCCCTCTACGAAACACAGTAAAGCTATCCAGAATTAGAGTGAAAAAAGGAATAGAAAATGATCCAATACTTAGAAAATATCATCCTAAAAATGGAGTGAAGTTTTATGAAAATAAATGAAACCCTCAGTAACCTGTCTAAATAGATATTTATCCAGTAATGGGAAGATATTTATCAATGGAGCTGATAAACAATGTGGCAAAGCGATGAGTCAAGGGAGTATTGCAGACGCAAAACCGATGCTTATTTCTAACATTTTGGGGCAAATAGTCTGACTGAATGGGGAATTAGTCGACTTTGATGAGACCGTAGATCTTCAACACGAAATAGTATGTGGCCAAGAAGCCGATCGTGCCTAAAACAGTCGTTTTATATAGTGAAAGGGAAGGGGTGAGACGGAATTCTGATGGCAGAGAATAGCTCTTTCCCTCCCACGCTCTTTTCTTTCACTCTCCCCCTTACTGTCTTCTCTGCATTCCGATTCCGGTTCCGACGTGACCGAAGTTCAGAGAAGTGAGAATGGTGAGAAAGAAGAGCATGCGTGTAGCAGAGAAAGAGATATTCGCATCGGAATTTCGTCTCGTCTTTGAAAGGGAGAATTATAAAAAGACCGACCTGTCATGAGGAAGAAGACGAAGACGAAAATGGCCGTGTACGAGAAGTAGAGGATCGTCGAAACTGCACCAGAAATGGTGAGCTTGGTGTTGAAGAAGTGAATGCAATACAGGAACAGATAGATCGCTGTGAAGCCTGACGTGAAGAAACTGCGCCACCACCTGCAATGGGAAGGATGAAAGAGGTTAGTAGAGAAGGGAGGGAGGCACAAACCATCTGTAGTCCTCAGCACACAAATGGAAGTAGGCCAGCAGAATGGTTGCCTCAGAACAGGTAATGATGAGAATGGTGAACACCAGAAACAGGAATCCGAACATGTAGTAGGTCTGATGGGCCCTGCAAAGAGATGAATTGGGGATAGATAGGGGGGCAAGCGAAAATTTTCGTTTCTTCTCATTTTTTGACAATTTTCGTCTCGTTTCCGAAAAATTAAACAAAAACCACTTCCGCTCGTTTCTGATTGGGAACGACAGAGAAAAAAAAACGGACCAGATGCTGTTGAGAATGAAGAAGAGCTGGATGAAGATGCAGCCGAAGGGCAGAATTCCTCCCATCAACATTCCAGGCAGGAATTTGGTGTAGAGAGTCTGTTCGGGCACTTGACGGGGGATTTGATTGGTGCGCACTGGGGCTTGGAATGACTGAATGAAAGAGTGCATTTGAAAATAGGCAAATCTCTCCAACCTTCTTCTTGAATCCGAAGAAGGCGCCAACGAAAGTCATCGGAGTCTGGACGAAGAGCCACAGGGCGAGCAGAGCAACCAGAGTGCCGAAAGGCACTGCGGCAGACGAGCCTTTGGACCACAGAAGCAGATTCGTGCAGAAGAACACGCCAAACAGAATTCTACAAAGGTGATGATTGAATTGGAGGAGAAGACAACATGAGACGAATAACACATACCCAGGAATGAGGAAACTGGTCAACATGAGATTGGTCTTCCAGTGAATGCCTTGGAACGTCTTGTAGAGACGAGCAGAGACATAACCGGCCACTGCACCGAACAGCAGATAGAAGACGAGGGCGAAGGTGATCAGAGAGCCGCGATTGGCTGGGGACAGGAAACCGAGGCAGGCAAACACTGAAAGAAGGCGAAATTGGGAAGGGGAAGGGGAAGTGAGATGGAAGACATACCGAGAGTGACAGAGACCATGAGTAGGGTCTGGCAGCCAGAGCCGATGAAAATCGACAGCAGCATCGGGTAGCGGGGCGTTCTGAACACGTCTCCGTGCACCAGCTTCCAACCGACCTCTTCTGCTGCGTCTTCCTGCAATTCAAATATGTCCGATTGTTTTCTCTGCACAAACCCACCTCATTGTCCATTCGATTGTATCGTTCGACATCTCTGTGCAGAGTCCTCATGATGATCATTCCGACCATTCCAGACAGGAAGAGCACAATCACAAGACTGTTCATGATCGAGAACCACTGAATGTTGGTGTGGGGAATCGAGTCCAAAATGTAGTCCCATCTGGACGACCACTTCGTGTCCGTCTTGGTCCACTTGATGGAGTAAGAGTAGATGATCTCTCCTTCCTTCATGTTCATTGGAATAGCCAGCGGAGGCGCGTTGTGTGAGCAGTCCATGCTGCTGATCGATTTGTGCTCGATCGAACGGGGCTCCACATTGATGCGGATGATTCGGCCATCCACCTGCAAGGAATGAAACTTAAATCAAGCAACTGGATTGATCAATTCACCTTCTGCTCATCGAAGAAGTTGGGATCCTCAGTCATGTCTCGGTACAGAATCTCGATGTCCAGGTGATTGAAGAGATAGTAGGAATTCTTCTTGTTGAATCGACGATCGAGGACACACGCATCATGGGGCCTGCCGTGCTCGTCCACGTAGCAGCCCATCGGGAAACCGGTCGAGCAGACGAGCAGATTTTGCTGTAAAGGAGGAGAAATGTAAGCCATAGAGGAATGACACAGAGTCAGAGGGTACCTGATTGTTGAAGCAGAAAGTGACGGGCATGTTGTCAACGATGAAGTGGTGCTGATAGTTGAGTCCCATTCCCTTCTGCAGCAGACGAATCTTCTGCTGGTCCTCATTCGAGCCCGTGTATTTCTTCGCTCCACACACTGCCTGACACGACTTCGATTCCAGGAACGAAATCTGAAGAATTGGGCATTTTAAACGAATGACAGGCATCGAGAACTCACATTGTAAGGGCCGGGACGAATTCGCTCTCCGAACAGCACCTGACCGAGATTCTCCACAGGCGACTCCTCCTCAGATCCAACGCAGAAGTCGAACGAATGATACTCGTAGGGAATGACTGACTGGTCACTGTCCAGGTGATTCACATACAGGGTCACATCGTTCTGAAACCGAATGATTGATTTGATCAAGAAGAGGAGGGGAAGAAGAACGAACAGGGCAATTGGCTCTGGGGTGCTCCTTCTTGCAGAAATTGACAGGGGCCAGTCCGGGAAGGTAGAAGGCAGTGGCCACTGTGACTAGACACAGGCAGAGCAGCACGAAGGGCCGCATGGCTGGAAATGAAGTCGATTCAATGAATCAAGGAGAAGCGCAAAAAAGACGAACAGAAATGACTAGCAAATCGCAAATTATTGGCAAATTTAGACAAGTATTGCGGAGAAACGCATCTGCCTAGAAACTGACGACAATTTGCACAGCTGACGACTGACTAATAATGCGAAAAGGGAAAGGGGGAATAAAGAGAGATGAGCAGTGGATAAGGCAATTGTCATTTTGGGATAAAATCGATAATTTCAATCGATTTTTCATTGTCAATTTTTGTATCCTCACTTGTCGAAATTTCATCGTTTTTTTTCTTTTCGTTTAATTCATGCTTTTCGTGCTTTTCCTCTGCGTAATGTAATGTTGATCTTTTTTTCCAAATCTTTAACATTTTGAAGGATTTTTTCAGCAATTTGTTGTTATTCTGCTGATCATGCGATTAAATATCATTTGCCTGACCGCTGTCGAATTCAGTGACTATCAATCACAGCAACGGCAGTGGACGGTTGGCAGATTCTGCCTACCTTCTGTCCTATTTTTCCTCTCCTCTGCATCTCTTTCCGCTCTGTTTTGTCCTTTTGAATGTTGAAATTCCGACTCTTTGATAATCTTCCCAGACAATACGTGGCTTTACATTTCTCTCCCGCATAATTTGTTGCCCTCGTTTAGTTGAACTCAATATCAACCTGTTCGTTTTCAGTAATTCAAACTCAAACAGCCACGGCACAATGGGAGTTTACACGAAGATATCCGACGATCTGCACGACTTTTTCAGGACAAATCAAATTCGCACAAGCATCCAGTGGAATGCAGACTTGGAGAAATTCTTTCAGAAGTAAGTCCACAGAAAAATGGAAATTATTTTGAGACAATGTCTTGATTTCAGATGGATCGCTGTGAATTCTCAATTGATTGAAGAGGAATGGAAGCTAATGGCAGAGGAAGATGAGCAGAAGCAGGATAACGAGCATTATGAGTATAGTAAGCATGATAATCCTGCATTCACAATCGGCAAGGAAACGGACTCGTTCGACATTGAAGATGGTGAGTTTGGAAGGGGAAAGGGGATGAATTGAGAGAAGCTGCAATGTGCGTGACTGTATGATTGGTTGATTGAGTGCACTGCCACTGAAGTTTTTCAAATTGAAAAATCAGTCTTTGATCCGAGAGATCAGAGCAGCTCAATGCGCGTGTAGACTTATTGACTTTTTTCTTTGAACAAAAAATTAGAAAATAGTTTTGAACATTTGGCTTTTAGACGAAGAAAATACTCTTGTCTACAGTTCGATCAGACAAATATTGTCACAGGCAAAAGCGCGTGTCTGACCGCAATCAGGAAAAATTCATTCTTTCTGCTGAATGGCACACTTTCCTCCTTCTCTCTCCTCCGTCCTTTCCTTCCTTCTGTTTGCTTCTCCTTCACTGAACTGTCACAAAAGAGGGAAAAGATGAGGGCAAAACGCAGTTATGCTGATGAAAGTTTGTTGCTTAAACGAGAAGAGAGAAGGGAGAAACAGTTTGAAGAGTGAAGAGAGGAAGAGGATCGCTGCTCTGCCTGTGTCAGTCACTCTCTATAATTATCACTCATTCTTCCAACTCATTCTGTTCATTTGCTCGCTTATATCTGTCTATTTTTAGAGATTGGTAAGCGTTGCCTGTCAATGGATGTCGGAACACAGTGCAGTCCACAGGACTTTGGATTCGTAGAAGCACCGCTCAATCTGAACGAGAAGATTGAGGACCAAATCCGAGAAGGGGCGGATGAGGGAGGAACGGAGGAGGAGGAGGAACAGGTCACCACGACAGGGGGCAGGCCGCTGGATGAAATCAAAATCGCTTGGAAAACAAGTTAGTCCATTCTTCAGAATATTACTACAGAAACTCGAAAGAACTACGCCTAGACCCACGAAACTCCCGGAACCCTTTCTATAGGAGGAAGGTTCCGAGAGTTTCCTGGATCTGAGCACTGCTCTTGATGAGTATTATTTCGAACCGAGATGTTCGGAGTTGAAATTTCAATGACCCGAAATCGGAATTCCGAACAGCTCGGATTTCGGAAATTTAACAATTTCAGACGAAAAAGTGACTCCCGGAGAAGCACTGCGTCTGTTGAATCGAGGCTTCGTGAAGCATCGCGAACTGGAATCTCGTTTGGAAGCCGTGGAAGCTATCGCTGTTCGGAGGGCGTTTGTTGGGAAGAACGTCTTTCGAATGCTGCCATTCAGAAACTACGATTACAAATATGTAAGCAGCATTTTCGCAAAGAAGTCTCAAATGGCACAGAATTTCAGGTGACAAACTCATGCTGCGAGAACGTGATCGGCTACATGCCTCTGCCTGTGGGAATCGCTGGTCCTCTCCGAATCAACGACTACTCCGTCAATGTGCCGATGGCCACTACGGAGGGAGCTCTGGTCGCCTCCACAAACAGGGGATGCAGAGTACTGCAGGCAGGACATTTCCACTCTTCTCTTCTTCCCTCGAATGAACTACTCGGTTTCAGCAATCGAAATGGGTCCGCTCTCTGGTTTCCGAAGTGGGAATGACGAGGGCGCCTGTCGTCGAATTCGACTCTGCTATTGAAGTCGTGCAGATGCGAAACTGGCTCGAGAACGAGAAGAACTTCGACTTAGTCAAGAAGGAATTCGAATCCACCAGCAAGTATGCAATGCTTTTGCTTGTCTCTATCAATGAAATGCCCTGTTTCAGATATGCTAAGCTGCGCTCGATTCGAGTTGTGCAGGACGGCAAAATGGCCTTCATTCGATTCGTGGCCACGACGGGAGATGCAATGGGAATGAACATGGTCTCCAAGTAAGTTAAACTGACAGTAAAATGATAAATGCGATTAATTGTTTCAGAGGAACTTCGGCTGCAATCAAGTATCTGAACAGGGAATTCACATCGATGAAGCTCATCTCGTTAAGTGGAAATTACTGCGTCGACAAGAAGGCTGCTGCAATCAATTAGTAAGGGGAAAAGATGGAGAGAGATTGTGAACGGGTTGTGTTGAATTGCAGCATGGAAGGTCGTGGCAGAGAAGTGGTTGCAGAAGCCGAAGTGCCTGCCTCTGTCTGCGAGAAACTGCTACACACCACACCCAAAGCTATGGCTGAAGCAGCTAATGCCAAACTGAGGATTGGCTCTGACAGGGCGGTCTGCTTGGGAGGCAACAACGCGCACGCAGCCAACATTGTCGCTGCCATCTTCCTCGCAACTGGACAGGTCTGTCTGCATCAGGGACGAGCGGAAATTTTCGTTCCGAAAAGTTAAAAAAAAAAAAAAAAATCCACCTCCATTCGTTCCTGGTCTGCATCCGTCTCACTGAATGCAAAGCCTTATTTGCAGGACGCAGCCCAAGTGGTGTCATCCTCGATGTGCTCCACCCGCATGGAGGTCTCTGCCTCTGGCGACCTCTACGTCTCTGTCACTCTGCCCTGTCTCGAGGTCGGCACTGTGGGAGGGGGAACCATTCTACTTCCACAGAGGGAATGTCTCCAGGTCTGTCATTCGTTCATTTTGTATATGTCTATGCATTGCTCTCTCTGCAGCTGTTGGGCTGTGCAGGTCCATGCCAGTCGCTGCCAGGCGGTCACGCGAATCGCCTTGCCGAAGTGATTGCCGTCACTGTGATGGCTGGCGAACTGTCTCTGATGGCTGCATTGGTCACTGACGAATTGGTCAGCAGTCACATGAAATTGAACAGGTCAGTCAAAACACTCATCCGCTCTTCCATTCAAATGGAGATATTGCAGATCGCGACTGGATTTGTATCCATCGCATTCCCAAATTGGCAATAGACCTCTAATTATTAGCGGAGTCGATATCACACAAAATCTGTTCAATCGGTCAATTCAACCTAAGCCACACTCCTCACAGAGCTCTAATTGCTCCAATATTCTCTAGAAACTCCTACAAACTCAAAGAAGAAATTTTTTTCTACTTATTTTCGGGCGGGTCAAATTGGGGATGAGCTAGTCTAAAATATTCCAGAAACTTTGTCATTTTTCGAATCTAGCTGCAAGTCTCATAGTTATTCGGTTTCTTATAAAAGCCGTACACTAACAAAATAGGAATAAAGGTAGGGGCTCGGTAGGTTAGACTAACGTTTTTTTTCTAGAAATACTCTGCACATGCTGCTCATCATTTTGAGATCAAACATAACCTACCTTTCTCTACCCTATCCCTTGTATACAGTCATATAGATTTGATAAGTGTACGGCTTTTGCAAGAACCTAATTATTCTTCTTAGAAAACATGGCATTCCAAAGCCTTCACAAGTCTCTCATATTGAAAAGGATTTCACACTTTGTTGGTTCGTAATTATTAACTGATGTTTGTACCTCAAAGCCACTTAAAGATAAAATTTATTATATACAGAAAAAAGTAGATAGATTATGCAAATAGTGAATGCTTGCGTTCTGTTCGTGATTTTTCATCTCCCGAAGTGAAGGCAATAACGGGCGAATGGGGAGGGCTTTCACGTAGAAAACCCCAAATCGACCACACGATCAGAGCTGGGTACAGGACTGACAGCCAACGCAGAATGACATAGAGAATCTGCAAGGAGACAAATGAGATGGAAGGTAAGCAGAGAGGTGAAGAACTAACCATTGTACTGTAGTCTTCCATTCCATTTGCATTTGGATACAAGACTGATATCAACCAGGGAAGAATTAACACAAGTCCTGTAGATATTGTTTGCAGAATTATCTGCAAAAGTGAATTTGTGGTAGAAGAAAGGAAAGGGCGAAACCTGCATCAACATGCTCATGTTGAGTTGATGCTGCAGTCTTGCGACTCGAATGGACACGCTCGCATGCTGCGCGAAGTACTTCTTCAGTTTGAAATAGCAGATTAGGCACACTATCAGCAGTGAGGACATGTCGCCTGTCGACAGAATTTGATTCGTGTACTCAAATGGTAAGAGATGAAATTTCAATAGAAAATCTCGAAGCTTACATCAACATCCACAAAGTATTGGATGGAATTCAGTATACAGAACAAGATGGTGATGGGAATAAATATTTTGTATAGTAGTGCAATTTTATGAGGTCTGTAATTCCGTAAAATTCCAAGATATTTTCTAATAATTTCACTAACTTTGTGACTGCAATCAGCCTGTGCAGATTGAAAACTGCAATAATGTATTGAATGAGTGTTGAGAAGAAGTCTTCCACACAGAGCAAGTAGCGAATCCCCTGGTAGGAAGGGGGCAGGAAGGAATGACCCACTTTGATGTAGCCGCTCTTGCCGACTGTCTGCACCTCGTTGGCGCACTCCCCTGCAATCGCACCCAAAATTGCTACTGTTGATTGCACGAGGAGAAGACGACGCAGACCGTGCACAGAAGTGCGACTGTGCAGAAGGCGAATGATCACGAATAAATTGATGGCTGTCGCGAGGAAGGAGGTGAGCAGATTGTTGAAGTTCTGCACGATCTCTACATCGTTCAGCATTTCGTAGTTGGCAATATACTTGTTCTTAGGCACGAGTGTAGACGACATTGTTTATAGAGAATGAGTGACTGATTCAAGTTGCAAATGTGTGAATGAGCTTGTTGGGCTCAGTGGCGATAATTTGATTTTCGCTCATTATCTTGGTCTTTTCCTTTTTCAACATTTTTAGTAAATCTGATGAATTACGAAACGCAGCAAAACAGGTGTGATAATTATAGTCGAGAGGCAGAGATAGGCTCGTGATTCGTGCTTCTATAGCCATTGTTCTTTGATTAGCTTGCCTTTGAGTAGTTATTAATCTGCTAATTCAATTATTTTCTCCAGGAGGAATGCAGAATGAGTTCCAGCTAATTGGACAAACTTCAGCAGATCTTTAATCTTCATTCTACTGACACCAACCCAAATAAACTTGCACAAAGGTTTAATTGAGAATTACTGTAATTCACTCAAAACTTCCGCTGCAATAGAATTTGCTGCTGCCGCTGCAAAGTGAAGAAATAGTGAAGGAAGGTGAATGCAGAGCGAGAGGGCGCAGGTATTCATCTACATGCAGATAATATCTGCGTTCTCTCGCTCTATATTCACCCTCTTCAACTATCTCCTCTGTATTTAGCGTTATTTTTCTCTGCATTCACGTTTCTTCACTATTTCTTTCTCCGCAGCTGCACTGCATTTATTTAATTTTCGTGTATTTTTCGCTATTTAATTTTCAATTTCACAACTTTGCATGACTTATTATTTGTGTTCAGACGGCGATGTCAGATGACGAGGCAGGCGAGGGGCCTTTGGCCGAGCTGCAGGAGAGGCACAGGAAGGAAAAGAAGGAACTGAGAGGTTAGGAGTAAGGAGGGAGGGGAAAGATGAATGAATGTGAACGATTGCAGAGAAGATACAGAACATGAAGAAGGCTGCCAAGTGCGGCAACAAGGCCAAACAGAAGGAAACGACTGCAGAAATTGAACGACTCGAGAAGGAGCAGACAGACAGGCACAAGAAGGAGATCGAACAGGTTTGGCGGAGAAGAAGGCTTCTTGTAACTAGGATAGGTTAGAGCTTGAGGTGTAAGGTTAAAGGCTCAAACACTACTCGATGAGTTGATCACTTGGAAACAACATAGGGCCTACCCTTGACCCTATATGATTTTCATGTCACAACAACAATGTTGCACACTCGTTGCAACTCGCTTTTGCAAACGCCCAACCTATCTTTTTCCATGCTATTCTTTCCACCCACTCTTTTTCGTCTCTACGAGAACGTATTCTATCTCACTGCGTGAAATAGCGTCCTAGCGAACGAAAAGGGGAAGACGGGGCATAATAGCATAAGCCTTGATGAAGTTATCATAGATGAGGTTTACAAAAAGCCAGAGATGGGGAGGAGTGAAATGAAGGTGCACTCAGATGACTGTCTCTGTACAGCAACAACAGGGCAGTTCTGAGCCTGCAGCTGCTGACAATTCGACTGCAACCAGCAATGCAGAACTCGAGACATACTTCTACAAGGAATTGCAAGTTTCCAACAAGAACAAGAAAAGACAGGTTAGAAGGAGAAGCAAAGTAAGAGAAGAAAGATGAATTGCAGGAGAAGAAGAATGCCATGGCGAAGCGATTGGAGGACGCTGCCAAAATGGACAAAGTGACTTCGAAAACGTCGAGCAGAACTCTCGAAATCGAGCAAATCGTGCAGGTTCTCAAGCAGAGAGGACTGCAGATGCACAGTGTTCGCTCTGATGGAGACTGTCTCTACAATTCCATTGCCTTTGCACTCACTAACGATGGGGAGACGGTGAGAGTTCTGCCGATTAATGATCTGAAGGGGGATAATTTAAGATTTCAACCTCCAAAGTCAGACAGCGAGCAGCCGATTACATTCGACAAAACAAGGACGATTTCCTGCCTTTCTTGGAAGACGTGAGTTGTGACATTCTGAAATTTCCACTCGGAGTGACTCACTCCATTTGAAGATCTCACTCGCTATGAAAAAGCCTGGTAAATTCCATATAGAGAGACATCCGAATATGTAAAATCAGATATCAAGAGATAGGATAAGTTCTGGGTAGGCTAATTGTCACTCTACCTATCATCGTCTAGCCCCTATCCTTGTACATTTTACCAGGTTTTTTCATAGCGAGTAGAATTTCAAGATCGATTGGGCCACTCCAAGTGGAGATTCCAGATCGCCTGAGTTGTCAATGTGAGAGGAGGGGAAGGAGAGGAACGACATGAATTGTTCAGGAATCGGAGAATCCGCTGGACGAGTCACAGTTCAATGATTACTGCAGCAAGGTGGAGAAGGAATGTGCAGTGGGCGGAGTGTGGGGAGGCGAGCCTGAATTGAGGGCCATTGCTAACTCGTTTCACAGGAAGATTGAGGTAGGTAGGCAGGAATTTAGGCAGAGAAATAAATTGGGCTGCATAAGCTTTTCCTCCTAAACACTCGCTCGTTCTGGTTTTCTTTTCTACGCACCACTTCTTGATATTTTCCTTCCCGCGCTTTGGGAGGAAAGTTTATGCAGCCATAGATTGCATTGCCTTTTGCAGGTCATCCAACCGACATCCCAAGTCGTGCCCTATGGAGAGGAATTCAACGAGAAGCAGCCTCTGCAAATCGTCTTCCTGCGTCATTTCTGTGCACTCGGCGAACACTACAATGCAACTGAGCCATATCGAGAGGAAGAGCAGCAGGAAGAGGGGGAGGAATGAAAGTAGCTAGTCTTAGCGCAATTCTTGCTTGTTGTTATGAAATGGGTTGATTGACTTTTTTAATGATAAATTGCATCTTTTCATTATTTATTCCCCCTTGCCCCATCACAAGGTCGTCAAGCCTTGGTCATATCTGATTCCCTTGTCAATTGCTCGTTTCCCTAATGCATTCGAATTTCAGATGTCGGATCGAGGGAGTCCGAATCCAGCCGGAACTGTGGCCGAAAGGCATCCCAGCGGCTCGTCTGCACTGCTTCGTCTCTACGATCTCTGCCATCTGATGCTCGAGAATTTCCTCGACTCGCTGCTCGTCTTCTTCACAAGGAAGTCCAAGCTGCAACGATTAGTGGGTTTTTATCCTCTTCTCTCTGCAAACAACTCAATCCATCTGCACATTTCAGCTCGAATCTCGGCCTGCCTACAAAGCCATCTCCTATACTAGCTTGGAACGATGCCTCGGGCTGCGAATACACGAATTGAGGTGAGAGAATAGGGAGGAAAGAGAAGATGTTCAACGAAACGAATTACAGAAATTCGAAATTAATCGACCAAGTGCTCGAGGAAAATGGAATGAAGATGGGGAGCGACGACGCGCACAGCAATGCATTGAGGGCGCGGCTCGTGGATGCGATCGAACACTTCCATGCATATCAGCAACTCATACAACAGGTAAACACAAACATGATTGATTGATTGAATGCAGACCGAGTGAATTGTGAACTGCAGGTGGAGACAATCCGATCTCAGTCATTCGATGCACAGAATCCATTGCACGAGGCCAAACTCAAGGAGTATTGGGCGTTATGCTGCCCGGAAGAAGAGCTACCTGCGAGAATTGGCAAGCACTGGGGAAGGCTAGGATTTCAAGTGAGTTGATCAAAGATGACTTGGAAGAATGAAGCAAACTTCTGAGAAAAACGCATGTGTTAAGCATAACGCAAGAAAAGTCAAAAATAATATGGGAATGTGCGATGATAAATAAAGAAATCGAGAGTATTTCTCGTTTTTCCTCGTCGTCTGCCACCGCGTGTTCCCATTCTATTTCGCAACTTTCCTAACGCCTTCGTTTAACACATGAGGGTCGAATTTTAAGAAGTATGGAATGAAGATGAGTAGTTTCTGACTTGCAGGGCGAAGACCCATCTACCGACTTCAGAGGAATGGGAATTCTCTCGCTCGATCAACTCATCTTCTTCGCCGTGCAAGAGCCAGAGGAATTCAACCGCATCTTCCATCTGCAGGCCCACCCCGTACTCGGATTCCCCATGGCTGTCGCAGGTATGCATATATTTATTTTAATATAAAGATTAGACTAGATGAATTTTGAGGCCTTGCTAAGAGACGGACGGATAAAAATTCAGGCGAAGGAAGTGAGAGTAAGGGAGAAATAACGCAGGGAAGGGAGTCAAAGTAGGAGAAATAATATAGAGAGAGATAAAACAGGGTAGGAGGGCTAGAATAGAAGAAATAGTATTATCTAGAGAAAATTTTATTCGGCAATCAGTAATGTCCGTCTTTTATTTTATCCGTTTTTAGTAACAACAGAATTTGACTGATTCAGGAATCAACATGACTGCACTGTGCCGAGGACTGCTGAATTCTGGCAGGCTAAAGAACCACTTCTACAACAACTGTATGCAGGGCGAGGCTAGCAGAGGCATCGAAATGGTCGACTTCCATCGCGTCTATTGTGAGTCAATGAAAAATTAATAGAAAAAGAAAGCATTATATTGAACTCTTCCATTTTCAGGCCGCGTTTTCTCGTTGTTCTGCGATGCGTGGATTGCAGCGAATCCGGATAGCGTGATGAAGTTCAACGTGCTACGGATGGAGTTCGAACGACGATTAGAGGCATATCTGCAGACCGACGGGGCCGATCTGGAGACACTCGACTGCGACCTGCTGGATACCTTTTAAATATTCCACTCATTTCGATCCCAGAAAGGAAGGCCTCAGTGTGTCTGTCTGTCTGTCTGCCTGCTCTCTACAGACATAGATTCAGCCATTGCAAGTTGATTCATTCCTCTTTTAAGTCGTGAATTCATTACTTCTTGTGATAACTTCTTCAATCATGAGTCAGTCATTGGAAAAACCGAGTACTTTATCGCATATTAATTATGATCTTACAATTTCACGAAAAGTGCATTCAGCCATCAAGACCAAAGTTTAAATAATAATAAAAATTAATGGGAAAAATGAATAGATTATGAAGAAAATGATTATCTCGTATGTACAAATATGTAGTGTGGCCCCGCAAGTTTGAGCTAATTAATTCACTTCTTACTATCCTTATTTTACTGTAGCTTTGCAGCTTTAGTTAGTCGGCACATACCGAATGTCTAAGCACTATTTAACAAACAACTAGTTTTCTAAATGGAAGTAGAATTAGGGAATGTGTTGTGAATAGATTAGGAGTTAAAGCAAAATGAGATATCCGAATATGAAGATCACCGAGATGAAAGCCATCAGAACTGCGTGCAGAGCTGAGAAGGCTGCGTTCCAGTCCTGAGGTTAGTCATTGACTGATTGTCCACAACTGATTCAAACCAACCTGTTGGTAATTTCTGCCTCCCGTCTCCCCCTTGTCCATGCTGATCGTCTCGTCGAATTCGGGAGTCTGTAGGAAGCACAGAGCCTTGTTCACCAGGTTTGTCAATCTAAATGCGATGCATACGCAGCGAAATGCAGTGGAAGACATACGTCGTCAGTTTGCCCCAAGGAGGCAGTTCTCTTCGAACTCGCGACAGGGCGAACACGAGGATGCTGGCTGCGATCGAGATGCCGTTTGCTGTGATCGCGAATTCCAGGAATCGCACTGCAAACGATTATTCGGGGGTACGTTTTAATTGGATTTCATCGAAACTCACGCAATCTCGGGGTCGCCGAGGCTCCTCCCAGAAATTGGGCGATTCTGTTGGAGTAGAGCAGCAGAGTGACGAATTCCAGAGACAGCACAACCAGTTTCACGTAAATCTGCAGTTTGATTTGACCGAGGAACGGAGACAAAAGGAACAGAAGGGAAACGATCATCAGGGGCACGGTCATCTCGATTCTGACTGCAGAAGAGGCCCTCTGCAGATTCAGGCAGAAACCGAGCTATAAGTCGATTGTCTTCTTTTCAGAATGCTTTAGGGACAAACCTGTGCAACCTGAGCCGGATCGTTGATGGATTGAGGAACTGTGCCAGACACCTTCCATCCGTAATCTCGGAAGTATTTGGGGTCAGTGAAGATGGGCAGACCAGAGGTTTGGAACTGGATGATTTCCTGATTGGCCTGTGGCTCGAGAGTGAAGCAGCACTTGTAGACGTCGTCGGGGAAATTGACGAAGTCGCTGTCGTCGCAGAAGGTGCGCAGGGAGAAGGCCAGAATGGCCGACACATTGCCTTCGTTGCTCGTCTCCACTTTGCGCATTTCGAAGGCATCTCCATTCTTGAGGTGAGTGTCGAAGCTCTGCGCAATGAACAGAGGGAACCAGATGTGGTTGAGCGACTGGATCTGCAGCTTCTTTGTCTTCCACGTATCATCACTCCAGATGAGTCGGTCATCCACCCAGTTCATTTCTAGATAGCCATGAATGGCGATGTCCTTCATGTACTCATTCAGCTCGAAGTGCTGCAGAGTGAGTTGGTTGAATCGAATGCTGACTGGCTGTTTGCTCTCGTAGTTGGGAGGCACTGCAGCAATCGGGTGGGGGATTCCAAATCGTCGCATTCGCTTCGCTGTCTCTCCAGCCAGGTAATAATAGAGGCACTGCTCCAGAGTCGCCACTTCATGAGTCTGAACAGGTTAGTTCATTCTCTGCTCATTTGTAATGCAAACAACCTGCAGCATTTCGATGCTTGTCAAATTCTGCAGCATGTACTGGCATGGATCAAGTTGATCGGCGGAAGTCGCACGGGCCTAAAACATCCGCATTAAAGCTGACTTCTTGCTATGATCTGCCTGCGCAGCGCAGTGCAGTCAGTCAGTCAGTCTTTGTTTGTTGGATATCGCCGCCTGGCTTCTTGACTGCAGTGGAATTTGATGCGCACACGCAATATTTGAACGGAAGGAAAGAACAGGAAATCTACACCCGCCACTGCTGCTGCTATTGCTGCTGCTGTTTCTTTTGCTGTTTAAGATGCAGGTTAGAGCAAGATGCCTTCTTTCCACTAGCGGTTAGTTTTTGCGATGAAAGTTGATATGATCACATAAGATTTCCACTTTTCATTCTGCACCCATATCATGCTGCTTGTTTACATGTCGTCATTATAAATTCCCACTTACGGAGAAGAGCGCGGTTGGGGGGTTGACAATCTGTACTGCAGAGGCCTGTGGCGGAAGGGGAGGGGACAGATCCTGACCGATTACAAAATAGACGCATCCCAATGGCAACAATAACCGTAACAACATTTTATAGTTTAGTGATAAATTATCTGAAATTCATATCCTCCATATTTGGACGCATTCCTCAAAGAACACTTTAGCCAGCGATAACGAGAATGGAACAGTGAAAGTATGAAGGACAAAAGGGAAAGTGAGGAGAAATGATCATTGGAATGATGATGCGTACATTGGAGTGAATGGATGAAGATGCCTTGGGCAAGGGGCGAAAGGAATGACAAGACAACGACGACAGGGCTGACAGACGGATGGAATGGAATCGAGAAGGAGGGGAAGAAGCAGGAGCGAAACCAAGCAGAAGCAGCAGAAGGAGATATGCGAGAAGGCAAGACGAAATGAGGCTAAGGGTTGTAAGATGCATAAGGACATAAGGATGCGAGGCGGGAAGCTGGGAAAGCGACATACTGCAGACAGATAAAATGAATGAA
Organism: Diploscapter pachys; assembly: GCA_002287525.1. Lineage (NCBI taxonomy): Eukaryota > Metazoa > Nematoda > Chromadorea > Rhabditida > Rhabditidae > Diploscapter > Diploscapter pachys. The sequence continues at coordinate 86,101 of LIAE01010418.1, forward strand.
ACCAGGACCCCGAGTAAGGAAATGAGTGATTCTGTTCTGATTCAGATGATGTGATCATCTTCTAATGGAAGGAGGTGGAGGTTTCAGTTTGTACGACGAATCGCAGCTACAGCCGTAGTGGTTTGTCACTCATTCACTCACATACACATACGCCATCCGCACTAACTAAGACAGCTAACAGGTTATCGAGTTACTTTCATTCACTTCTTCCCACTTTCCTACAGCAGAAAAATCATGTCATCTTCGACGTTACTAACTCGTAAAGATAAAGCTTCGCCTTAGAATGGCAAATGGAAGAGATGAGATAATCAGAGGCATGAATACGATGAAGAAATGAAGAATACAACACAGGAGAGGCATTGCAGTAGAAGAAGGCGGGAGATGACTAGGTTGGCAGATATGCAAAGGCTGAGGTAAAAGCAGGCAAGGAGAGAGGCAGACTCACGTAGGCTGTATGCAATTAGATACAGACCTAAGTTTATGAATAATAATGAAGATGAAGCTAATTATAAAGAATCGAGATGAAGAATGCAGAATGAAGAGTGAAGAGTGAAGAATGACATCGAAGAAAGGATATGACTCGAGGCAATGACCAGGACGAATAGAGGCAAGCAGGTCAAAAGGCCGCCGGAAGCGGAATAGAACAGTCAAAACTGCTGCACTGCATAGATGCGGACTGCGACTGTGTTGTGCCATTGGTAAACAGCAACGGCAATGATCGAGGATAGAAGGATGGAAGGGAGAGTGAAGGAGGAAACGAAACAGAACTGAACAGAGGAAAAGAGAAAAGAGGAGAAGAGAAGGGCTGGCCGGTTCTCTCTCCAATGGCCCTAGGGCAATGCAAAAAGAGAGGGCGAAGGCACGAGGATTCTTACTCAAAGACTCAAAGTTGAGAGAGGAACGTCAGGCACTGAGTTGCTTGCTGAGATTACTTTGGTGAATTAATGAATGAATGATTGAATGAGTGGATATGCAGATGATGTAGTGAGGAAGAGAGGATATGACGTTGTGAGGACATGAAAATGTGACAAATCGAGAGGAAATGGAAGTGGAAATGCAATGAATACAAACATACAGATGCAGAATGGAGAATGGGAAGAAAGAGATGGCAGATAAAAGTGTAACGCGTGCCAACGCCACTGTCACTTTTATAGGCAGCAACTTGGTGTCTGTCTACTGTTGCTTCTCCTTGCGTCTCGAGATCAGATCCCCCTTTCCGTAACAGGTGATGCCCTTTATGTCTCTTTACTTATCTGCTATCTGCAATCGTTCTATGTTGCCGTTAAACTATTCCCTATTTCGATTCGAGAGGGGCAATGAGGCAATGAAGAGGACAGCTAGATAATGCCTTTCCTTTCTGCCACCAACACAAAGCTGATTAGTTTAACTGGATAAGAGGGGGCATTTCGAAGAGAGAATCGCTTGCCACAAGTAGTAGCAAAGCAACTCTTAAACCAGTTAGAAGACGGATTGAATGCAGAGGACAGAGGAAGAAGGAAGACTGAAAGACAAGGTCTGAAGGGCAGAAGATAGGAAAGCAGAGACAGAAGACAGAGGACAGACGAGGGATGACTGCAACACTCGATGGCGCAGAAGCCCAGGCAAGAGACAATAACAAATCACAAGTCCAATAGTTTTATTGTTCAATCTTTTTATCTTCCTCAAGTGCCGCTTGTCATTCCGACAAATTTAGCAGATTAGTAATCTGATTCTTAGGCAATTTATGACGATGGCCTGTCAGGCTGTAATGAATTCTACCTGGCGGCAGCCTTCCCTGCCTATGATGAGAACTCGCCTCCGAAGTACGTGAAAAAGTTCATTTTAGATATTATTATTATTACTCCATATGGTTTGCGAACCGACTTCACAGATAAGTGATTATAAACAATGCAAATGTCTTTGAATGCAGCTTATAGTGATAAGGTTCGCTCCCTGCTCACTGCACTCATTTCCTTTCGTTCTGCACGATTTTATTTTTTACTAGAAAGTAGCCCACTCATAATTCAATGCCAATATGAAGATTCTGTCTTTCAACGGATTTTGTCTCTATGCAGCATATTCGTTGACATGTTTGGTAAGTCGTCTTCAGATCTTTCTAAAAGTGATGAATGAAACAGGAAGACAGAGGCTGGTCGATTTGCGTGGCCCTCTGCATGCAGCTATTTGGAGGGATGCGTCTGGTCTCGATCGAGCAATTGCTTGAAGGAGTCGGTCAGATGATCGTCAGTGGCTATCTTGGCAAGGCCTTCGATGGAATGAGCAGAAAATCAGGTACTAGTTCTGTTATGAAATCGGCGATTTCATTCCAAGTTTTTTATAGCAATTTTACTCGCTGTGCCGTTGAATAACTTGAGCATTGTGGCTGCCGCAAGTCTCTTCATCGGTAAGAAGAACTATTATTCAAGGTTATGATCAGGGATGCACAAAGTTTTGATTTGAAATTTTTCGAAGTCGATGTCGAAATTTCGCATCCCTGGTTATGACAATGAACTTTTTAGCCTGCATCAATTCACAGCCAGGATCGTGGTATTTCATTGTTCTGCTAATTCTGGGAATGGGTCTGTGCGCAGTAAATAGACTTTTCCTCAATGCTGAGAAGTTCATTGTGGGACGCGACTGGGTGGTTGTTTTGGGAAAGGACGACAGTGCTCTGGCCAGTCTGTCAAGGCGTCTTCTCGGCATTTTATGAACTAACTTCAGATCTAAATGCAACTTTGACCGCACTCGATCAGTTCACAAACGTAATTATGCCACTTGTCACTGGTGTAAGTCATCTTGAAGATTGAGTCACAGAGTCTAATTTCTCAGATTCTGTTTACTTGGCTTGGACTGCAGAGTATGTGCGTCATTTTTGGATCAGCTGCACTAATTTCGTTTGTTCTAAAGACTTTCTTCTTGCATTATCTGTATAATCATGAAGATGAGCTGCGAAAAGACAAAGTGCGACCTGTACGATCGGAAAGTACTGCAAAGGCTGAAGATTTGAGTGGGAACATTCAAGTGAATTCCCCATCAAACAGCAACACTCAGATGGCAGTCAGAAATCGAATCTGTGCTCGACATTGGCGAGTGTCTTTTCGACCTACTACAGACAGACAGTGTTCGCTGCAGCCCTGGGAATGGCCTTCCTCTTCATGACAGTGCTTGGATTCGATGGTCTGGCCATTGGCTATGGCGAGTCCACAGGCCTTCCTGTATCCTACATCGGTCTGCTCAGGTTTGTCGGTTTTCTCTCCATTCAGTAGATAGGGCTAAGCGTTATAAATTTCGCTACAAATTGTTAGTATTTAAAAAAAAAATTGTTTATGCATTCTTTTCGAAAATGTTTTGTAGCATATGTAAAATAGAATTCTGCATCTATTCCAAAAAGAAGTTTTCAAAACGGTTGGACAGACGATTATAAAAATTCTACCGAAAATCTCAAAAAATATATTTTAAAAATTTTCCTATGCAATGCCTCAGAAAGCATACTTTGCAAACGAGTTACCGTAATCCTGCAATATTATATCCAAGTTTGGTGAAACTCACCAATGTACTAATTCTTGATCAGAAGATTCTAGAAAGTTCAAATTTGGCTGATTTCGAATTCATTAGACCTGAATTATGACGTTTGAAAATTGTCGTAGATATTTATGACGCACCCTACATAACACTCAGCCCTAATTCACAGGTAATCTGCAGATCATTTGGCTCTGCAATGGGCATTGCCGGTGCAATGAGCTATGCCTTCTTCGAGAAGCGAGTCGGAGTGCGGAAGACAGGTCTGATAGGGTTGATCTGGCAACAGTTGTTCATGATCTGCGCGGCCGTCTCCATCTGGCTGCCAGGCACTCCCTTCCATCCCAGTCAATATTTCCACAACACTTCATTCCACGACTGGTGGAATGAATTGAGGCACACCTTTGATGGAGGCAACCTGACTTACGTGCCTGGCCATGTCGACTGGAAGCACTTCACCATCGATGGAGTCAGCATGTGCAGCATTGCTGTGTTTCTCATCTCCATTGCTGCTGGCAGATACGGTAATGGAATTAAAAGTTGGATAGAGTTTAATCATCTTATGAACACAGGCCTTTGGATGATTGATTTGTCGATAACCCACATAATGCAGACAGGCGTGCCTGAACATCAACGCAACACTGTGTTTGGAATGCACAATGCGCTCTGTCAGACATTCTCTTCCCTCAAGGTAATTCCTTGATTGTGGCCAGAGGTGGATGAAATTTTACCCACCCCTGATTGTGATTAAGAATTCAAAAAGAAGTCCAGGATATAATGGTGATTGTCCTGCCTGATCCACTCACCTTTGGAATCTGCATTCTCATTTCGTATGCAGTGGTTTCGATGGGTCATCTCTGCTACATCTACTACCTTCTCAAGGTTTGTTTTTTTTTTCTGAATTCTGCTCTCTGAATTTTGCTGAGTTGTGTTTGGATTCAGCATCCACCGATAGAAGAGCTCAAAGACTCGAGGGAATTAATGAATAGCGACGAATCGTTAGACGAAGATCTCACACAAGTTGACATTCATTTGTGAGAATAAATTGAAGACAAATAAATGTTGTGCTGCTAATGGCTTGGAGAGTTGAGTGGAAGAAGGGAGTTTATATACGACTCTGCAAAAAACTGCAGTTGTAGTTCAAACAGGAAAAAGGGCAGTCTGTTTCGGTGAAGTTGACATTCAGACATTCACAATCACAGGCAGGTATTTTGAGTTATTCACTTGCAAATGAGATGACATGCAGATATTCCTCTGCAGAAAGAGGCACCATATACAAATACATTCCTGTTAGAGTGGCATTTCGAAGTTTTTACATAACAACTCATCATTAAGATAAATGGAACCAAATACCAACTCAGTGAACTTGTTCATTTTCAAAAAAATAGCCTTTTTTCAGTCTGCTTCATACTATTTTCAACTGGCACTTGATAGCGATAACAAACAGGAGAGAAAGAGAAATCTCTACAAACTCATCCAATTGAGCTCAGAAGCAGAAAGAGGTGGTCTATTACAGTTACATGGACTACAGATTCATTGACGAAAAAGAAGTATGGCAGACAAGAGTCAACAATTGGAATCAAGGAGTGAGGAGAGAAGAAGCGGGAAGTGAGATGATAAAATAAACAGGCGGCAACTCATTGTAACTGACTGAGTGACTATTGTATGTAGGAAGGACACTTCAAAAAGTTTCCGTTTCATAACATGAAACACTTACCGCTCTACGCTTAAACTCACGTATTTGGTTTAGTTGAAGTTATAACAACTAACATAGTCAATACAGTATCTAGTACAAAGGCCAACGGCATTATTCCGCCCGTCTGAGAGTTGGAAGCAGTCTGAAGTTGTGTCTCGTTTGATCCGAAATAAATGCTTGAAGTCTACATTTGCACGACCTGATCGATTGATTTTCTACAAAGGAATGGTTCTATCTGAGGTGAGGAAACCTATCAGCTTCTTTGTAAATGATGAATGTCATTTTGGGAGAAGCATGGGAGTTGTAGTCTGGCTGTGGAAGAGGATACTGACAATTTGGAGCCCATTCTGCAGGACGAATTCGAAGAATTGCAATATCCAGGTCTGTTCAACTGCCGATCCATCAGATTGTGGATATGCATTCTTCTCATCATGGGTGAGTTCTTCCACAAAATTCCGCAGAAGGTATGCATTGTCAGCTCTGTTCTCTGTCGGGTCGATGAAGAACAGCCTTGGAATGGCGATTCTCTGCATGGTCAATTCCACAGAGCCCGTTGCAAAATACACTTCTTACGGGTTGGTCATCGAGAACAAATGCAAACGATCTGCCTATTTGCGTCCGAATGATGCTGCTTTCGGAGGAAAATTGACGAACTCCTCCAAATCAGTCAGTGCGATTGGACAGGTATGTCATTTTGACTCAAAGCAGTTTAATAACGAATTCAGGGCACTTTGAATTGGTCGAAAGCTCAGCAATCACTGATATTCTCTGCTACTTTCTACGGCTCAATCTTGACAACTTCCTTCTCAGGCTATCTGGCAGATCTTGTGGGAGCCAAACGTATTCTACTACGTGAGCCCCTAAATTTTACTAATTTTTGAAAGGCAGATTTCAGTAGCAGTTTTCAATATAGTTGTGTGTTCTCTAGTGAGTCCCACACTCGCCAAATACTCCTATTCTGCATTCTTCGCCGCACGACTCATGATGGGATTTGGAGAGGTAAATCGTCAAGAATTCCGCATTTTCCCTATAATTTTCAGGGAATGATCTTTCCCTGTGTGGGCAATTTGGCAGGTCGATGGTTTCCTCCAAACGAGAAGTCGACAGCTGCGGCACTCGCCACTTCTGGGAATCAGGTGAACGAATGAGAATTACTCTGCAGAATTGTTCAGACATTTTCTCTGTTCAGTTGGCATCAGCCCTGTCCTCTGTCGTTTCTGCCTTTCTCTGCACATCCTCCCAGGGCTGGCCCCTCATCTTCTATGTGTTCGGTGCAATCGGCCTATGTTGGTGCGTGATCTGGTGTCTGATTGCCTCCGACGAGCCGTCACAAAGCAACAGAATCAGCAAAGCCGAGGTCATCTATCTAACGAAGAATTGCGGGGCAGGCAAGAAGAAGGACAGGCCTGCAGTGCCTTGGATGGCCATCATGACGAGCAAGCCATTCCTCGCGGCCCTTTTCTGCCAATTCACAAACAACACACAGGGCTCCATCATGCAATCGTTTCTGCCCATGTACCTCAATGAACAACTCAATCTATCACTCAAAATGGTAGGTTTCATCATTGAGTGGCGCGGCCAGGTTTGGAGCAGTTTGTAATTTTAGGATATACGCTCAGTTTACCCATTTATAGTGATCAGATTAGGTTAAAATTTTATACACATATCGGGCTACATAAGGCATAAATGTATGGTAATTTCAGGCCAAATCGATTCAATATAAGGGTGTTTTCAAAATTTTTCACCATATACGAAGATTTCTAATTTATAAAAAAAAGAATTTGAAACCCCACTTATATTGAATCGATTTGGCCTAAAAATTGCCATACGTTTATTTCTTATTTAGCTTAATATGTGTACAAAATTTCAACCGAGCCTGATCACTAAATGGGTCAACTGAGCATATATCCTAAAATTACAAACTGCCCCAAACTCCTAGCCGCCATTGTAAAAATGAACATTCGATGATTCAGAATGGATTTTACACCATGATCCCCTTCATTGTCCAACTTATTGCTAAAAACATTTTCGGCATTCTATCAGATACCCTAAAATCGAAAGGAATATTCTCTCACACGACTTCTGCAAAGATATTTCAATCCCTAGGTAGGTGAGATCTAGGCTTTTTTGAATACTTCGTAGCCTCATAAACCTCGTAGGTCGAGAATTTGCATTAAGGTTAAGGATAAGGTTGAATAAGCTACACTTAGTATCAAAATGTCTAGCTTGATTTGCTAATCAATTTTATATCAAATTTACCTTACCAAGCTCTATCCCCTACCTTTTCCATATCTATTTTTACCGATTTTGAGCATTTTTTGGCATACGGGGTATTCAACAAGCCAGCATTTACAATTTTCTGTTGAAATTCCGAATTGAAGGTTCTCATGGCACGAGCACTTCCGTGGCTCTGCTCATTTTAGTAACGAACTGCGAGAGTCAAGCAGCAACTCTGTTCATTCTCATTGCATACGGTGAGTCTGCGCATTCGTGCATTCCCCATTCAGCAATTCATCAGGAATATGTTTCTCTGCAACAATCTGTGGTTTCTACACGAGCGTCCTGTCTATCGCCCCTATGTACTCAGGCACACTCACCTCCCTGTCCATGGTCGCTGGCACTCTCGGAAACATTGTCGGGCCGCTTCTCCTCAGTCTTCTCGTCAATTTTGTATAGTAATATATTTGAACTATTTATTCAGAGATAAATTTAGGAAGAACTCAACGAAAATCGATGGACAATTCTGTTCACGTGGTGCATTGTGAGCAATGCGATTGCAGGCACTGTCTTCCTCTTTTATGGGTCAGGTTAGCAGTTAGAGCATGCTTGAAAATTCGATTTAAAATTCGTGAGATTTCAGCCGATATTCAGCCTTGGGCCAAGCCAAAGTAGACTGAAGAAGGCGTCAAATTTATTCAGGTAATCTATTTTTATCAACTCATTCTATGATCTCAAAGCTCTGTGAATAAATGAAAGGAATGACTTCGGACTTTGAATTTCTGCTTTTATTTCGTTTGGTTTGGGTTTGGTTTCTCTAGCAATGAACAGTCATCCGTTTGGATGTTTATTTCAGTAGAGAAGAAACATGAAGCGCTGCTGCCGAGGAAGTCAATGCAATGTGAAGGAATGAGAAATGGAAGAAATGGACAGCTGGCAACAAGTAAAAAGAAGCAGCTGTCAAGGGCCGAAGGTCAGGGCAGGAAAATCAGCAAAAGCACAAACAGCAGCAGAGAAGAAGCATAAAACATCGTCACAATATCAAGGATCAGTTTGGAAGATGAGGAATATGAAATGGACACTCCGACAGAAAGAGAGCACGAACAACACAGTCAGTTTGACATCCGATATTATATTCCTGTCCTAGCCAGTTCAAAGATTTATGTGATTTGTGTCTTTGTTCGACTTTTGTTTATTTCGCGATTTTTCCCATTTCCTTTTTCCCCTTCTTCTTCTTCTGTTTCTGCTGCATTTAAACAGCTTCGGGCAAGTTCTGTGCTCATTTCGATGGCTTCGACGGCAGACAGCGATGCTGTAAAATTAGGCTCGAACCCTGCCTTCCCCTCGTATTGTGCATTGCATTCCATTGCTATGTTTCTGTCTGCCCTCCCTTCTCTGCAACTCTAACTGATCAAATTGGGCTCTTTATCACTTTCAGGCTTCTCTACCTTCTGTTCTCTTTCTGCAAAGGTCGTCTCCTTTCGACTTTGGATTGAAGATAGAAGATGGAAGAGGAGTGTGATTGTGTAATTTGATAAACGGGAATCACTCTCCAAGGTAGAGAGCAAAGCGAGAGTCTGCAGTTACAATCTAATCTAAACAGCATTGCATTGCCCAGTCATCCCAATCAACCCAGCATCATTCCTGCCTTCTCGTTTATTCACCATTTTCGCGTATTTTCATTCGTTTCATTTATTCCAATTTCAGGTAGCCGCCATCAAACATGAAGGTCGCCATTCTCTTTGTTGGCCTGTTTGCCTATGTAAGTTTTGCAATGAATTAGATCATCCATTCACATAACTTTTACTGTAGGTTATGAGCTCTTCCATTCGGACGAGAAGGGATGCAGAGGACCCGATGAAGACCTTCAAGGCCTGGATGACTGAGGAGCAGCAGAAGAAGATTACTGACATGAAGGTCTGTCTGATTGATCGTAGGATAGAAGAATGACATTACAGGCAAGTGGATCTGACGCAGAGGCCATGCTCAAGGAAGTCCACGGATTCTTCACTGCTCTGCCTGCTGACAAGCAGAAGACTCTCGTGGATGAACTCAAGGGAGAATGCAGAGTATCCAATTGATTGATTCTGCAGGGAAATTTAATAAAAATTGCAGAAATACTTCGATGGAGTGTTCGACAAGGCCGATTCTGATGCGATCAAGGAGCTCTACCAGGCAGGCAAAAAGGACGAAGCCAAGGCCAAAGTGACTGAGACAATCGGCAAATTGGCCGACAACATCAAGCCTGTTGCTGAGAAGGTGCAGGGAGTCTGTATGAAGATCTACGAGGAGGCAGGACACAAACACGCCAAGAGGGTGAGTCATAGAGACTGCTGTAGAAAATATAGTGAAGGAGTTTGCAGCACATTGCTCATCGCGTTAGACGTGATGGAGTGAGTGTGGATGACTTGGCTGAAAAGTACCTGCAGTGGATGACTCCCGAACAGGTGGCTGAGATCAAGGGCTTGAAGGACAACAAGAAGGAGGCCTACACCAAGGTATAGGGAATTATTTATGACTGCATTTATTGATTGATTGAACACAGGTTATGGAGGCATTCGAAAAGACCGAGGGCGATAAGCGCGCTCAGGCTGTCGAGCAGCTTAAGGGGGCCTGCCGTGCTTACATTAAGCACTTTGTTGGAGAGGAGAAGGCTAATGAATTGAAGAAGCTGAAGGAGAGCGGTGTTTCGAATGATGAGATGAAGAAGAAGGTTTGTCAATTAGAGCAAGCTATTGTGCAAAAGATGAAATGCAGGTGGAGGAATTCGTTGGAGGACTCACCGATGCAGCCACGAAGGAACGAGCCCAGCGAGTGGCCGCTGGATGCCAGAAGATCTTCGGTGTCAACTAACTTCTCTCGTCTTCTTGTAGATAACTGATTAGCTATCATGGCAAAATCTCTTACGAATTTCCTCTCAATGCATTATCGAATACTTGTACTTTCTTCCATAAAATCCTGTCAAGTGAATCTCGAATGTTCATTGTTGCAAGGCAATAAATAAAAAATATGACTGATTATGAACACCCGCAATGTGATTTCCGAAATATTATCGATTGTAGACAAACCACTTATGTTCCTGGTTTCCTTCTTCGTTTCTATGGTTGTTCACATATTCAATACAGGCCATTCACAGAATTGCATACTAATGCGAAAAGCTTAGAAGCTGTCCCCTCATTTGTAGGTAAGATAAAGCAGAGAAACGGACTTGGGAATATTTCACATCGTACATCTTATTTATTGTTTGTCGCGTTTGTTTTTTCCCGTTGAAAAATGCTTTAAAATATTTTCAGACGCATCTCAGGCTTTAAACAGAACAACTTATCAGCATAGTTCTACTTAATGTGCCTGGAGCTACAGTGATCGAGCAGGCAACTCCATTATTCTTCAAATTTGATTATAGATTTGTGGACTGCTAGAAGCAAGGCAAGGCAATTCTTACCATGCATTTGTAAATTAGTACATTCTAAAACGCTCCCTTCCCCTCTCTTGTGAAAACCTTGAGCAGGAATTTCACACCATGAATTTCCTTGGAAGTAACGCTTTCGCCTTCATTCTTTCAATTTCAATAGCAACTCTCCTAACAATGTAAGTTATGCTTCATCTTTCTGTTTCTTCCAAACCGTCATTCAGAAATTACATCTACAATAAATCTCCATCTTCCATCGCATTTTTTTCCTCGATAGATTACAAAGTCTATGCGGTAAGTTGATTGACAATTGATTCCGTTATTCCCGAGAAATTCAGCCTCCCAGAGCCTATGTCGTGATGGGAGCTGACACAAATCACATCTACCTCTTCCCTTTGATTGTCACTATTCGAGTACATTACGAATGGAAGAAATTTTAAATATATTCATGACGTTCCATTCAGAATTGGAAACGCAACAATGTCAATTCGATTCTGTGCTTTGCAGAGCCTCGAGAGAACTTCATGCGCGACGAGGCAACTCGATTCATCTTCGAGACGATCATTGCAGAGGAAGGGGTCAGTCAGCAAATTTCATTGGCTTTTATTGGGCTGGTCCATAAGTTCGTAGCACCCTTATAACCCTCTTTGTATCTAACGAACCAAAATGCTTTTTTCGGTTTTATACCTCTAGCTAGAGAGCGTAAACTCCGTCCCTTTGCAAAACGAGGCATGGCAATAAAAAGTGGTAGTGTGAGACCTCAACATAGGAGGCGAATCATGTTCAGACTGCGAATACATAAAAAGATCCAATCTAGATCGACGATAGACCTCGCGAAACTGATCTGTTCCAAAAATCTGACATATTTTAAGAGTCATTTCTTTATCAGAATAAGAAGAAGATGAATGAAAATTCAGGTTCAATACATCTTTTTAAATACTTCATTGTCCCCAAAGCATACAATCACACAGGTTTTTAGTGTCTGGTTCTTTTTAATATAATCAAAAGTCCTAGACATGTCGTTTGTACATTACTGCTTCTCCAGAAATCAAATTGAACGATGACGATCTTCTACTAACTAGTGACAGCGACTTTTGGATTCTGCATATTGGTGAACCTTCTCTTTCAATTTTTGCCTAATAATATTGTAACTGTCGTGTCCTTGTCCTTTAGAAGAACATCTTCCTCATGAGAATCAAAAGATTCTCACTTATGGAATTGGCTGCTGTGGGAAAATAAACAAGCCGAAAACACCCAAGAAAATGTATGTAAGCGTATTTTCCTCCTGTAACAGGTAAATAATTCAGAGTACCGAATCTTCCAATGTCTACAATCTGCATGAAGGCAAAGCTTTGGAGAGAAATTATTGGTGAGTCTGCTTGAACTGGCAGAAATCATTCTTCCACAGGTGTTTCAAAGGATTGGCTGGCAGATGGAGATGTGTTGGCGCGAAGGCTCTATGAGGAATTCGATGATGTGGAATTTATCCGGAATGGAACAGGCAAACCGAAAATCTCTGAGAGCTGGTATGCTGATCAGATGATCGTTTCAGAGAGGATAGCTGACTGGATCAAACGGGATGGGTATGTCAAAATGGACACCAAATTCTTTAATACATCGATTCCAGAAATGAAAAATACCTGGGGAGATATCAATGGTTTGGTCGTGCGAAAAGACTTGATCGCGCATGGTGGAAGAATGACTTCTCGAGTAAATTGCAGCATTTTCCATTCATCTAACATTGAGTTGCAGAAGTTGATTTGTCCAAATTCCACGATGTGCACATTCTCCATCCACTGGGAGAGCCAAACAATTGGAAAAGAACTCTGTCCTTGCTTAAGAAGATGTTCGACGAGTCGGATGTCGAATGGTCGGCAGGAAGGAATAAGGAGAATTGGCATTTTAGAGGAGTGTTTAGGCTCGAGCGAATTCATGAGGAGTATGCAAGAATTGTTGTCTTCCCTCCACAAACAACTCCATCTCCGCGCCCAATCAAAAGGCGTTTCGTAAGTTCGAATGAAAAGCTTGCAGCATTTTCGAAATTATCAATGCTCACTCATTTCCCTCGTTTGTGATAAGAAAGGGAAGAGCAGGCAGATTGAGTAAAATTTTCCACATTTAGTTTCTCGGTGAATCATTGCTTTGTGACGCAGCACTCTTTGTCAGGCCTCCAATTCTTATCACAACAATAATCAGCCTGTGCTTATCAAGCAGTTGCAGGCAAAATGGCCCTGTTTATTCTTGAAAATAATTATTCAGGCTCGTCATTAACATCTTTTGTTCCACTTTTATTTCAAAATGGACTATCCAAATGTAATTCTTCATTTCTATTGATCGATTCGATTATGAAATCCATTTCAGGGCATGCTTCCAATGGCTTCTACCGGCTTCACAGTCAACCGACTGCCTCCTCTCGACAAGTAGTTTGCTCATTCCCCAAGTCATCGTTTTAGATGATATTTCATTTAGTCCTCTGCAATACGATTATGCTCCTGAAGAACCTGAACAGGAAATCAACAGACGGGAAAACTACAGGAAGAATCAGAGAAGAACAATCACAAGGAAGCAGCAGGAAGTTAGGGCTGAAAGGGACAGAGGCAGGTCGAAGGAACGAAGAATGACGGGGAGAAATAGATCGAAATCGGGAAGCAGAAGCAGACAGACTGCAGAGGCAGAGGAGAGCAGACAGAGAAGGAGGTCGCAATCCAGGACGAGGGAGTGGGTTGAAGACACTAGTGAAGTTGATTATCATAACAGGGGTTAGTTCTTTCTATCTTGGAGACTTTATACAAAAAAAAATTCTAGGAGTTGCTCAAAGTTTTGTCGACAATCAAGCGCCCATTACTGGCTATCAGGCTAACGATTCGTTCAACTCCCTTGACAACCCTCTCTCAGCCAGTCAATATCCCTGGATTTCTAATGGCTATCACCCAGATTGGCATTTGCGAATTCTCCGAGTCCTGAATGACTCGGGCTATTCCCAGCCTGCAGCAGACAATTCAACTCCGGCCAATGGCGATTTTCCTCGATACCTGTCAAGAATGTATTGATTTCCTCTGCAGAACCTAATGTGTTTACTTATTGAAACTGCAAATTCTATTTCTTATCTGATCGATCGAGAAGACGCAATATTATTGTTTCAACTCCTTTCAATAAATGTAAATGTTCCCTCGACTTGATGCTGGATTTTTCTACACAGCTTTTTCCCCTGATCGTTCACTGACTGTTCTATGAACCTTGCATGCATTTTTGCTGAGATTAGACAACTTATCTCGTCGAAATGCAGAGTCGAATTTCTTTCAGCCAGCTTATCTGTGTGCATTGACACTTTGATACCGATTCGCTGATTTGCTGATTATAGAGTCAGATTGGTCGAGTGAACAGTCCACTGGCACCTTGACTTTCTAACCATTCCTATTTAAAGCGGCCCATCTTTGAATTTTAATTTTTCAAGAATTTTACCCATTCCTCTTCGAACTTTTCGGCATGTTATTTTACTCTATTCGTAGATTTAGAACCATCGGTCAAATCTGTTTGTTATTAGACTTGTAATTTTTATTGCAGAGACAGAAGAAGAAATGGTTCGAGAGAAGCAGAAGAAGCGTCAAGGCAAGGAGAAGGACTTCTTCTTCGGCTTCCACTTCGTGACGAGTCTGTTCACGATCTTTCCCCTCATTTATGGAGGTCTCGACCTCTACTTTGCCTCTGCTGCAATCTTCACTTTCCTCACTATGATTTCTGCAGCTGCAAGTTAGTTCCTTTCTTCATTTATTCTTATTCAGTCTTCAGTCCAATACTTCTCATAATTTCGTATTTCAGATGAAGTCGCCGCATACCATAGTGGGACAATTGTGGGTCAATTCTACAGTGTGCTGCTGAATCGCAACGAGAGCGCCTTCTGGACTGTCTACTACAAGGCATCGCTCATCTATTTTGGGCAGACAATGGTTTGTTTTTCTCAAAGAAATTCGAATGATTCGCTTCCTTTATAAGCAATTTTATAAGGTTTGAAAAGATATAAGAGAGGGCAATCAATAGCTAGAAAACCTTATACGCAAGCTAATCATTCTGATACGATATTCATCAGGGCTGTTCGGGGTTCTGGTTTTGAAAAATTCGGAATCAGAGGTGATTTTTGCCAAGACCTGAAATCAGAATTCTGAGGTCAAAAACCCCTCGGGAGTGAAGTCGAAATTTCTAATATCCCTTATATATCTACACTTCATTTTTATTATAACTAAATCCTAAAAAATAAAATTCATGATTACCTGCATTTTGCTACTAGCAAATGCCACCGATTACAAAAATCTAAAATTCTATATATAGGGCATAGGATAAGGCTAAGGAAAGGAAGAGGAAAAGGTTTGATAAGGCCTGTTTGGTGTCAAATTGTCCCCCATAAGTAGATCTTGCTACATTTTAGATATAGAACGTACATAGCTTTCACCAATCTCGCATTAGAAATCTCATGCATTTTGTGAACTTTATCAATCGATGAACGGGAAACATGATATATGCTATACAAAATATTCAAATTAATTACCTTTCCTTGCAGCTACTTGCAATCGTGTCGCTCTTCTCGTGGCTACTGTACATCGCGATGCGAAGGAATCTCGTTTTGTCTCTGCACAATCTCTACTTCTCCAAGCGAGTCTTCTACAAGCTGAATGCAATCGACAACGAGGGAATTGACAATCCGTGAGCCCGCATTCTTCCATTCTCTAAAAGTGAGGTGAATTTAAGTGATCAACGAATCACTCAAGACTGCGAGCGAATGTGCAACATCCTGGCCAAGCAGGTTCTGCCGTATCTGCTCATTTCTCCCGGTGTCATTTGCTACTACTCTGTTGTCACTTGGAAGAAGTATCCTAATGACTCTTTCAACATTTGACTTGCTTTTCTAGAGCTGGCTGGATTGGTGTGGCTATGATTTACACATATTTTGCAATTGGGTTTGTAGCCAATCGAATTCTCAATTCGCCAATCACAAAATGGGCAGCGCGAGTCGAGAAGTCAGAGGGAGATTTCAGGTCAGTTTGAATACCATCAAAGTTGTTATGATCAAATCCAGATTCAAACATGTGAGTGTGAGAAATTCTGCAGAAGAAATAGCCTTCTACGATGCCTCTGCCACAGAGAAATATGCCTGCGATAGGTCTTTTATGGAATTGCTGAGGAGACAGTTGAAACTGAATTTGTGGGAATTTCCTGCAAAATGTGAGCGTCATTCAATTCAATAGAATTAACATTGTACATCCTTCTTCAGTCCTGCAGTACTTTGTGGACTATTATGGAGGCATATTCAGCTACCTCATTCAGATCTTCCCCATCTTCATTTTCAACTGGTATCAAGGTCTCGGTCCTGGAGAGTTAGCTGAGCAGATCAGTAATGTCAGTTCTATGAAATTCATGAAATTCGACAGAAAATTTTGAAGAATGCCTTCTATTTCATCTACCTGATCAATAGTTTTTCGCGTCTGACAGATCTCTTCCTGAATTTGGGCGAAATGGCTGCTTATTCACAGAGGTTTTTTTTCTGCAATGGATAAAGATTATCCATTTTTGCAGAATATCTCATTTGATCACTGTTAGCAGAGAGACAGAAGAGACAGAGCCAAAGAATTTGCCTTGGAATTTAACAGAAGAAGAAGAGGCAGCTTCAACACTGATAAGCGACATTCTCACAATGGCCGCTCCTAGTGGAAGTGAAAAATCTCTGATTACTGGTCAGTTTCTTGAATTCTCATCTTCTTCACGTAAATTCAGACTTGTCATTCAAATTGCCTGCATCCAAGACTCTGCTCATAACGGGCGGCTCTGGGGTTGGGAAGACTTCGCTACTTCGTGTCATCAGACATCTTTGGCAGCCCAAATTTGGTAAGGATTACAGGAATGGAATATAATAATTCATTAATTCATCGTACAGGCAGAATACAGCTTTCATCAGACAACGTCATGTTTCTGCCTCAGAAGCCATATCTCCCAGTTGGAAGACTAACCCTCCGGCAGCAAATTTCCTATCCACAAATTGTCGATGATAGCCCGAATGCATTGTTGGGTAAGCAGAAGATTTCTTTTTTTTTCTGAATGTCAGGCTTCCTCAAAATTTACCCATCTTCTTCCCAACAAAAAAATAAAATTTGAGAAACCTGCTGAATGTATATTGCAGACAGTTTGCGATTCGAGAAGATTCTCTTCTCCCTCGGACTGCAGCATCTGATTGCCCTGTCTGGAGGCTTGGACGAGCAGCCTTCGTTCGAGTGGCAGGACACTCTCTCGCCTGGAGAGCAGCAGCGTCTCTCCATTGCTCGACTTCTGCACAGACGGCCTGCCATTGCCATTCTCGACGAAGCCACAAGCAGTCTGTCAGAGCAGGTCGAATTGCAGGTCTATAATCTCATCAAAGAGGTACGCTTCTAACAAACTATTCCAATTCTCTAGCAAATATCTGCAGGCCAACATTGTGTACATCTCGACTGGACACAGGCATTCGCTGTTGGCTCTGCACGACTTCGAACTGCATTTGAATGGAGGCAGTGATTGGAGAATTGATGAAATCCAATTGTCTGAACAGTTCTAATGATCTTTCCGAATTATGTAGATTTATAGATGAAAATAGTCTAATAAACTTGTGATTCACACAATTTGTTGACTGATTTTTTCAAGAAAATTCATGATCAGACTTCAGCCTATCTCTATCATTCTATCAATTACCCCCCTTTGAGTTGTGCAATCTCTGATCATGCAGTTTGACAGGGTTTGATAAACTGCTATTCTTCAGGCTTGAGGCAGAGGGCTTCTCTTGCAAATAGACTAGTTCAAGAGGCCATTTGTTCACGTGCCGAGGCATTCGAATCAAATCGGATCTGCCAACTAAGTTATCAAAAATCACGAGAGAAGTGTAGTTTTCCCCTGAAGCATTGAGATGTGCAATTTATCATTGTTAGATTGTCGTTCATAGAAGCAGAGTCGCAGAGGTCTTCTATCGATTTGAATAAATGAATTGATTCGGGAACAGAGACAATCAACAAGCAGAGAGGCAGGCAGCAAGCAGCTCGAGTGCTGGACATTTCTGAGGTCTCGGGGAAAGCGAAAAGAAGAGGCGAAAGGATATCTGAGACAAACTGAGGAAGCAGAGACATTTGACGGGTCGCTGACACAAGACACAGGCACAGGCAAGATGGGAGACACGACACTCCGACTGACTGACTGACTGACTGATTGCGAGGTTAGTCTTCTTTTCTTCATTCTTCACAAAACATTGATTTTCACAGCTCCCATACAGAGCTCATCAATTTTCATTGAATGGCAGAAAAATTGCAACTTTTCCTGATTTGGGAAGGGCTCGCGAATTTTGAGTTTAGTCAGAGGAATGTGGCAATTCCCGCGAGAGTTTTGAAGCTCAAAATTTGAGAAGGAAATATGTTAGGGCGAAACTTTCCTCCCTTCTTCAAACTTATGCTTAGGGCCCCCAAGTGGGTTTCGGAATTAAAAGTATGGTAGTCGAGTTGGGTATGAAAACGT
>LIAE01010418.1:109721-173360 GCA_002287525.1 Diploscapter pachys
AATTGAAAACTTGTTATCAAAGTGATCAGTGCGAAATATATTAATAAATATAATCTTAAACCATCCATTTCAACAAAGGCATAATTTTTCATAG
This sequence comes from Diploscapter pachys, assembly GCA_002287525.1. Classification (NCBI taxonomy): domain Eukaryota; kingdom Metazoa; phylum Nematoda; class Chromadorea; order Rhabditida; family Rhabditidae; genus Diploscapter; species Diploscapter pachys. Next base: position 109,816 of record LIAE01010418.1, read on the forward strand.
TACTAAATTACTTATGCTTATGCATACCATTTAGGCGAGCCCAGCGGAGCACGATGGAACGTTGGACTCCGTTTGTCTGATGGAAAATGGCTAACTGTTTCGAATTCTGCATCGATGGCGTTTGCCTGCAGCGGTGTTCCGGGAACTACAGCTACAACTACAAAAAGACCTACGACGTAAGCGTAATCATTGTCGACATTAACAGACTGAAATGAGAACAGCACTTGAGAAGGACTTTTGAAACGAATGAGTCGATACAATTTATTTAGAAAATAATGTGTCATAACATTACATACAGAAGATGATATGAGAATAATTATTGAGACATTCCGCGAATAACTGGAACAAGGGTCCGAACAATTGCAAAAGTGTCTCGGATCCGAACCAAACCCATATGAGTGGATACACCCATGAACCCTATTCACAAAAATGGAGAGATCAGACCCCACGCCTTAAAGTGGGCGGGGCTAGGTGGGGGTCAAAATTGAGCATTTCCACGATTTGACTGTCAACGGGAGGTACAAAGAAGACTTTGCTATAAAAGATTCTCGAACATTTTTTATAGCAAAAAAGTTTTCTTTGTACCATCTAACGAGCATTTTTCACACAAATCGCGATTTTCAAATTAGCATATCCCATGAAAAAATTAGCATTTTGGTGAAAAATGAGTTTTTTTTACTAAAATGAACATATTTAATGAAAAATTAGCATAAAGTTAATCCAAATTCGATCGGATTTTCTTTTTTATAACTCGTTCAGAAATTATCTTTCTAATAACCATGTATCATTCATGGGTCTTTGACCTATGCACGTCCTTAAACTAAGCTTGGACACAAAGACACTACAAAAATACTAAAAAAAAGATTAATAATAATAATAATAAATTGAGAAGTTTATTATAGAACCACAGCATCCACACAACCACTACATTCTAATAGTCCGATTCAAACATCTCCGACTCAAATTCCTGTCTCGTCTACAAGTATAGTATTTAATTATGATATAAAATGTTTCATTAATCAACGAATGGATTTTCTTTGATCCTAAATATTACCTCTGCTATATATAAACGTAGTCATGAGGTAAAAATACTTCTGAAGACCTCTAAAACTTCTGGAATGTATTACGTCAACAAATCGATTTTTTAAAAGTCAATATTTCCTATCCAAAATGGGGCTCATTCGATTCCAAATTGAGTGGGAATAAATAATAGATGCCTCTAGCTTCAATTTGAGCTCCAATTTTGATCGAGTACCCATGAAAATATTCTCGTATCATTTTCTTGAAAATTGACATTAAATGTTAGTTTTTTAGCTAGTGCAATCAATTGTTCCAAAAATGAAGCTCCACTAGCTGGTTGTGGTAAGTCTTAACAACTCTTCAAGCCAACCATTTTATTATCAATTCAAGAAGAAATCTGTTGCTCGAGTCCATAAATTTCATTGACCTTTTCGGAAAAATCATTTTGTTTTCTGGAAAAAACTACTGTATATGTTCCGAGAGTATATTCATTCATTAAGTTCGATTAAATTCATACATCAAATCTGTAGGAATAGTGTATGAATTACAAAGAAAGCGTTATCACTTCTTTTTAACTGAACTTAGCTATCAACATCAAATTTACATGAATAGACGACCAAATCGTTTTTTTTTTTCAAAAATAGCATCATCTTACTCTTCCTCAATAATAATTCACTATGATTAAAGAATAAAGGAAAATGCCTTCTTCTTCAAGCAAAAAACGTTTTCCAAATCTAAATTCAACAATTTTAGCTGCACAATGTCCTGCTGGCTGGGACTTTGTTGAGGGCAAATGTTATCAGGTGATCGTTGAATATCATTTTCGTTTTGTGAATAACAAGAATTTTACAGTTTGTTGCAACTGTTGCCAGTTGGAATGGAGCAAGTGCGAACTGCAAAGCATTATGCTCAATGTGCCATATACCAAGACTCTACAGTGTACAGCAAGGAAGGGACTTAGTTAATTATCTACTCGGTTAGTATTTTTGTTGTGTGTGTGTTTGTTTGTGCACGCTTATATCTAGAGATGTGATTATCCAATTGAGATGGGGTTTGCACCAACAGATGCAAAATTTTCCTATGGTGTGCAATGTAAAAAAACCCGATTGATTTTGGTTCAGGAAATGGGTACTTTTACCCAAAAATGTGGTTTCCCCTGTATAAAGTCAGGAAAGAGAAATAGCATGTGACATGGAGAGAGCAAACAAAAAGGAAAGGGAAGAGAAGGTCCAGTGAATCATCGAGTTTGACCAGGAATAAGAGCATATTCCCGCAGGAGGGTGGTGTGATTCCTGGCTCTCAGTGGCAAGAGTTTAGTTGTAAAAGGTGATGTGGGTAGTGTTACGAGTTCTGTTACCCCCAAAATAACATGGAATTACTTTTGCAAGAATTATTCACTGAAGCTTTTAATGATAAAATCTATTTTTGATGTGTAAATGAGAAGATGGTGGAAAAGGACATCAAGCACAGGGGATCTGAATCTGAAGTTTATTTTCACTTTTGAACTACACCATTGTGGGTATTTACATATGAACAGAGCACACTTGCTATTTTTAGAATTTGATTGGAAAATTGATAAAGTAGGATAGTCAAGTACGGAGCATCCGAATCTGGCATCTTTTCTTTTTGGTAAAATTGCTGAGTATCTGAGCTTAGATCTCGATACCTGATTGTGAGCAAGGAAACCCACAGATGATTTGAAAGATAATCGTGACTCGTGTGCAACGTAGTTTTTATCGCGATTTGATTTTTTAGTTAGCATAAATGCTAATTTTTTACTTTACCGTTAGTTTCTTCTCTGATGAAAAATAAAATAATGGGTAGTCGTTATCCATTAGTCGACATATTTTGGCCTTGAAAGGTGATCTCCAGATAGTGGAAAATGGTATCAATGAGAATGGGAACCCCAAATGCAGATATAATAAAATTGCCAAATTATCGTATATTCAAAATGCATAAATGGCAATTGATTATTATCATTAGGGTCGAGGTGGAATTAGAGAGATTCAATGGAACCAGATAATTTCTATGGTTGAGATAAAATGAATAATGGACTGAAAGATCAATATTCATAATTTTGGCCAAATGTTTATTTTATGCTAATTTTAAAAAAATAATTAAGTTTTTTTCTGCCTAATTTACATATCCAAACACCAATATTATGCTACTTTTTAAAGGTGTTCAAATTTTTGGATAAACATCTCATGTATATTTCAAATTAAAAAGCGAGTTCGACTTAAAAATCAAGATTGAAATTTTAATTCACAATCCAAATTCAAATAGTCAAAATTAAAATCAACTTTGTAATAATTCAAATAACATTTTCAATTGGATTAAAATTGAAATTCGACTAAGCCCTGGCGGCCGCTTCGCGGCCGTCGAAGGCTAGCGGTAAGGAATTTCATGAGAACCTATTAATGTATTAATTAATTTAAAACATTCGACTTCTAAATTGCGTGTTTTTTTCATTTTGCGGCATTAATAGGACTGTACTCACAAAGGAAGCTAATAGTTAGAGAGGCCAAATCAATTTTCAACATTGATTTTAACATTGAAATTTGATATCAGTCTGATCATCAAAGTCATGCTGATCTCAAAACTTTTTAGATCTCCGAAAACGATCTATTCTAAGTAAAGCTAATGACCATCTTTGTAAAGCGAGCCTTTCCTGCTGCAGTCTTCCCGAATTTTTAGGACAATAAATTCCGCCTACTATTTGTTAAAAGATGTAGTTTAACGTAAAACTCATTAAAATTATGTCGAAATTGGCCAAAATTTCTTACTAAATTTTATTAAAAGATAAACAGGATAATTAAAATCATCTATTGATTTTCTCTTTTTTCCAGTGAGAACGAAGAACACCGTCTTCTCCTTCGTCCCTTGGATTGATATACATCAAATCGCAGGAGACCTTACTGTGAGTCATCATTCTACTTATAGGCAATTTTGAAAGTAGGACGATAGAAACATACGAAAATAGTAAAGGACTAGAGGAGGGGAGAGTAGGCTAGAGCATATTTTACCATATTATTTCGTATGTTCCTATGATTTATCGTTCTACATTTCCAGGTTGCCTACTATGATTAGTTCAAGGATATTTGTTTTGATACTTTTCATCGCTCTGTATTTTTAGCTATAAAAAATTTAGGGAAAGAGGGTGGAAAACAGTGATGGAGTAGAATATGCATGCACCTTTTGGAGTGCTGGGTAAGTTAAAAAAACGTTTCTCTGTAACCATGATTTAAATTGGAAATTGAATAAAAAATCTATAGCAAGAGTACCTTCGACTCTAGAGATCTGGATTGGAACAGTGGGTATGGCTCGTGCTGATGTCAGCGAATGTTAAGGCCTGATCGAGATTCTCGTGTGGCGATCGCAACGAATCTCGAACATTCGCACGCGTCAGCACAAGTCATGATCACTACATAAATCCAAGCCTCGAATACATAAAAAAAGAACAAGATATAATGAATTGTTGAGTTTTCAACTAGTGGATAATTATTAATTATATTTAGATATCCGCGTAAGAAATTTAGTCAATCGCAACGGAAGAAGAATTTGATTTTCACAAATGCACAAATACCTCAATACCAAATCCCCATATTTTATAGTAGTGCGTTTATGAAAATCAGTTCTTCAATTTTCCGATGCTCTTTACTAAATTGCTTCAGATGGCAGGGGAAATTGTGGTTATGTGAGTCATATTTTAATCCATTTTAATGTTTACCTTTTATAAAAGAAAATATCGCTGCACAAAAATGAATTAATTTATACCGAGTGGATCATTTTCGAAAATCTAAAATTATTTTGTTTTGTTGAGAGTTTGTAATAATGTTATTTTGATGAATTACCGTGATCATCTATTTCCTAAAAATGTACTTGGCTTCTCTACTTATAAGAGATTTTGAAGTTGACTTAGATCAAGGAAAAACGAATTAAATTCAGAAATTAACAACCCAAATGCACGTTTTATAATGAATATTTTAGGACTATGAATCTTATGGATTATGGGCCGACGTTTCTGTAAGATTAAGTCTAATCTGTGAAAATACGAATGCCGTAAATTCTAATAGAATCTTTTATTTTTGAGAAGTTGAAAATTAAAAACTCTAAGGCATCTATTACAGGTTTTACGGTAGAAATATTTGGTTCAAAATAACTAGAAAATGGAAGACAAGAAAAAATATGTATGATCAGATTTGGGAGATTTGATCCGATATTAGATTCGTTTAAATTCTTAAAAAAAATATCATTTTTGATTATTAAAGGCACATGAAAACAGTTCAGAAACTATCACGCATCCTATAAGAAATTTCCTAAAATCATATTCGATATTTAGTGTAACAGTGTTCCTTATTCCTATGCCTGCGAAACGGACGAACGGCTTCCCGTGGCATGCCCTTGATTATCCTTCTTATCTGATATTGCATTGTTCAAATGAAAATTGTACAATTAATAAATGTTTATTTTTGTCAAAAAGTTGAAATGAAAACAAATCGAAAGCTGTAGTTCACTAATAAAGCTGCTTAACACTCTTCAGAGGAGCCAGATCAATTTGATTTTATTTTCGGGACGAATATCAACAGGTGAAGCTGGACGTGCATGCTTTACTTTCTTGAAATTCAAACTGCAGATGAGTGACAAAACGGAAATCGTAGTATTTCGCAAAGAGAACTAAACTTGAAATGCCTTGCTCATGAACGTGTAACACATTTCTATCATCACTTATTTGACTCAATAAAATGTGAAATAATAATTTAATTTCAATTTATTACGTTGGATAGAAAGTCCTGCACCAAAAAATGTTTCTTTTTCATTTATTCATAACTTTATTTAAAACCACCAAGAATCAATGATATATCCACCATTGTGATCAGTAACCCTCACCCATCTATTGGGCAAATCACTGATGTTTTTCGCCCAGAATTCAGGAGACTGCGACATGAAGAAGTCGTCGACTGCCATTTTAAGGTCATCGTATTTGTCGATTTGTTTCTCTCGTAGATGGAACTTCAAAGGATGAAACAAATGGTAGTCTGGCAGAGCGAGGCCCGGCGAATACGATGAATGGATGACCGGATGCCAGTCGAGCTTTGTGGTCTTCTGGTGAGTGCCCGAAGCGACATGTAGTCGCGTGTTGTCATGCAGGAGGTGGACAACTGAGCGTCTTGGCCGTTTTTCTCGAATTGCGCCGACCAATTTTTGAAGCTGATCAACGTAGATGGTAGCTGTGACAGTCCTGCTTGTAGGAAACAACTCGTAGTATATCGACCCTTTCGCGTTCCACCAAACGAAGAGGAGATGTTTGCGTTGGTGGGTTCGGTTTCGACTGCGTTGGTGGCTCTGCGTCGTGTGGGAGCCAGATGGCGTGTCGTGCATCGTTGTCGTAAAGGATCCAGCTCTCACCTCCAGTCACTAGATTTTTCAGAAATTCCTTTCTGTGCAGATGGAGGGGGAGAGACTGACAGATATTAACACACACCTTTTTATGGGCGTCGGCCAGTCGATGAGGGGTCATCTTAATTGAATTTTTCGATAGTCGAGATCGTGGAAATGGGCAGCGATGGTGGTATTGGAGCACCCGAGTATCGTCTCCAATTCTCACGTGATAGTTTCCGGATTGGCCTTGATAGCGCTCTGCAATTCGTTGTTGTCGATGGAGGATGGTCGTTCACTGCACTCATTTTCTTGGAGGTCTGTATCTCCTGTCACGAAGCGATAGAACCAGTAGTTGACTGTCCAACGGGAAGCAGTGCCCTCACCGAATGTGTTGTTGATGTTAGCGGTCGCTCTGCTTGCTTTGTTGTTTTGGAGCTACTCGTAGTAGATGACTGTTCAAAGTGGGGGTTCACTTGTCATGGTCGGTAATTTATAAAACCCTGAGCGCGGGCCCTTATATACCCATGTGGTGGTAGCTTAGAGAACATTCTACAAGGTTCTCACACTTATTACGGCATTCGGCTCATTTTTAGAAAATTATAAATTTTTAAAATTTTTGGTGCAGGACTTTCTATCCAACGTAATACATGAATACAGACAACTCTCGAAGACATCCAAAAGTGATAAGAGATAATTGTAACTCAAATAAATATTTTTAATATGTATTAAAATGAAAACTTCTTACTCTCTCATTCTCCTGAGCTTGTTTCATTTGAATGTGAGATGGCATTCGAAATTGACCAGATTATTGTTCAACCAATTAAAAATCCCTTCATTCATTTCTAATTCTCAATCATTTGTCAAAACTATTCATTTTATGTAGGAGCCGCCAAGCCCCACCCTTTTGTCTTGATTCAAGAATGTCTATGGCTTATATTGTTCATTGTGAATGACAAAACCGTCGCCAGTGCCCTTCTCGAAAGGGGGAGATGCGAAAAGCATCGCGTTCTCATGCGTTGCGGCCTTCATTGTGAGGAGCATTTTCACACAAAATTCCCATTTTCGCCTATTATTTTTCGATTGTCTGTCTAAATTTCAATCATTATCCGTCAATTATCGATAATTAAGGCTCCTAGAAAAAGGCACCGGGACACCGGGACACCAGTTAGAAAAAGGCACCGGGTTTTCTAAGAAATAGTATGGGGAGGCAAGATAGGAAAAGAAAAAAGCCGGTGCCTTTTTCTAATTGGTGTCCCGGTGCCTTTTTCTATTAGCCATAATTAATGGCAATTAGTGTTAATTAAAATTAAATTATCAAAACTAAAAAGCCGGTTACTAGAGCAAAAAGGAGCATGCAGACTCGAGATTATCCATCCGACGAAATGATGTGTTTAATAAAGAAAGTTCGAGAAGTTCCTCTGCATTCTCAAGCTCCTTATGACCTTTTTCACGTAACTAATATTAGTCCAGTTCAGTATATTTATGAAAATGTTCAACCCGAAGGACACTCTATCAGTTTATGCGAGTCCGAAATACTCCCGATAGTTGAATATCTGACGTTGATCCCGAAAGAGGCATATGTGATATTAAAAGATGGCGAAAATGACGAACAAATTTGATCACTTTGGCAAATCATTGATTATTCAATATATGATGATTGTCCTGAGTATACAATTGAAATTCAACAGATAAAATCTGGTTCAGATTTTGATAAGATTTATTTTTAAAATGCATATATTCATTATTCTAAATCTTTGTAGTGTTAATTTATATCATAAAATATGCGCATCAATGCCTCACTTGTTTCAATAAAAGTTTAATTAATCGTTAAAAAATAAATAAACGATACAAAACCCTTTACATGGATTTACAAATCAATAATATTCAATTTTGTTTGACCATTGGTCCTTCAAGAAGACATTATATGGTGCACTATTCCAGATGCACTCACTCAAATCTTTCTTGTGTTTGTTGTTGTTCTTGATATCGGTTTGGAAAAGTGCGTCCTTCTTGCACTTGAATCGCTTTTCCAGATCGGCATTTTTCGATTCGCAATTTTTCATCGTGTCAGTCAATGTTGGATAGAATTTGTCAGTGCAAGTGTTCAAAGCCTTATTCACATGTACCAATTTTGTGTCGTAATCGAGCTGAAGATTTAGGATTGAATTTACGAGATTTAAAACTTTCTAGCTGTGAACGTTTATTCACAAGAATCGAATATATTCGATTGTCTAAGAATTTTAGACTTTTTTCATTTACTTGAAAATAATCTTTGAATTATGCTCACCATATCAACCGAATAGGCGAATGCAATTGAGATCGAAAATATGCAGATAGGTAGGAAAATACTAGACATGATTTCTGATGAGTTTGATGAACAAAGTATTTCGATGGGAAGGCATTATATATCGTGAAGAATTGTTATTGTTTATTCAATTGAAATTCTAGATTGTGAATCAAAATAGCATTGAAGTTTGGGTTGTTGCACTCTAATTGTAGAAAATGAACTAATAAATCTAAGAAAACATGGCTAATATCTTCTTAATTTATTAGTGCAAGGGTTGAATTAATTTTTTGTTGTAATAATATGTTTTCATGAATTTACTCATTTGGTAGCCGATGAATAATGCTATTACTCCGCAATTTTCATGACACACCGAGAAATGAGCAGAGAATGTGCTAAAATAAGCTCACTACGAAGGTCTTCCGATAAGGAAACTCTGTGACACAGTCTCGTTACTCGTTCTAAATTATCACAAAAGTCTTACGAAAATGCCGCGATCAGCATCATTTTCAAAGTTTCAAGGTGACTCGGTAAAATGATAAGCGAAGTTACGCCTTGGTTACGCAAAAATCGTCATTAAAATTATATCGTCCTGATAATTCTGGCTTATATATAAACGCTTTTGGCATATTTGTAATTAATTGGTCGATAAGTTCAAATTTTCTTTATCTATAATCATGCTATTGCTACTTGTTGAATTGCTTATATTCACAGCTCTAGTACAAGGTTCATCAGATTGCACTCCAAGACAAATCTCAGATGGAACTCGGTATATATTTCAAGCTATCATTAAAACTCATAATGAGGATTTAGGTGCTATTATCTGTCAGATCAGAAAGACGATTTCGAAAGTGCGAAAGAGTTCTGCGAAGACATGGGTCTAGAACTTTCCACAGTTACGGATGACGATAACAACAATTTCATCTTGAGTACGCAAAAATGAAAATTTTAAAATATATATTTTTAGCTTTTCTTTAAACCTTGTTTCAGACTCAGCGCATGATAAGTATTACAACTTCGGCGCTGGCATCTGGATAGGATATGAGAAGACGCCCAATGGATGGAAATGGGTCGATGGAAGTGCGTGTGGTTACGAGAATTGGGCCAGATGTAAGAAAATGTGGTTTTGGAATTGTATTTGTTTTGGAAATTTAGATGAACCCGCATCATTGAATATGCCAACAGGAGCAAGTGTCAGACTCGCGGATGGACGATGGGTTGCTACTGACAAGGAGACGAGAAATTATTTTGTCTGCTCAAATCAACTTCATTCGAGTGGATAATTGTTGTTGGATTCTGAAATTTTATCTCCTTTCAGGCAATACAGCGACACCCTCAAAAGCGGAATCATCTACTCCACGTCCAACGACACCCTCAAAAGCAGAATCATCTACTCTCCGCCCAACGACAACAACAAAGACAACAACAACAACAGAAAGAACCACCCAAAGTAAGTTTCCGAATAATCGTATCATTATTGCAATAATGATGATTAAATTAATATCAAGACATTTGATGACGACAACGAATCAAGTACCATCTACCTCTTCCGAGGGGCCGAAAACTTCAACGAAATTGCCAATATTTCAGAAAGCACACAATGTCAAATACCCGAACCCGAGACATTTTATTGGCCAAGTGCTAATTGCAATGGAAATGCATTCGACCCCAGAACGGTTGATCATGCTGCACCACAAATTTTGCCTGGCAATGGATCATCGAACTCCTTAGCATTTTATTGCGACCCCAAAGTCTGGGCATCGGGCACTGTTGCCGCTTACCATCCAGATAGTGGTGCAGTGACATGTGGAACTTTTTCTGCAGCCAACATCAATAACTGTCACTCGGATTTAACTTGTGACACAAGATCCGGCAAATACTCCGATTGCAATCGTCTGAATCCAGTAGCATTGCTTTGCATAAATAGAAGTAAGATCTATAGCCCAAAATCGAAAATATGCATAAAATGTATTTATGAATTTAGTCAGCTGTCCTGAATGTCAACCACCTGAACCCGAGGCATTTGATTGGCCAAGTGCTAATTGCAACGGAAATGCATTTGACCCCAGAACGGTTGATCATGCTGCACCACAAATTTTGCCTATCAACGGATTATCAAACTGCACCTTAGCATTTTATTGTGATCCCGAAGTCTGGGCATCAGGCACCGTTGCCGCTTATCATCCAGATAATGGTGCAGTGACATGTGGAACTTTTCCTGCAGCCGACATTAATAGCTGTCACTCTCATCTAACTTGCGACACAATGTCCGGCAAATACTCCGATTGCAATCGCCTGAATCCAGTAGCATTGCTTTGCATAAATAGAAGTAAGATCTATAGTCTATAAACTTCTAGAATAGTAAGATATGATAGAGTAGTTGATTTTGGGATCTGTGACGTACTTTTGGAATCACACATCTCAAAAACTCATTGCTGTTAGATTCCTTGAACCACTAAGTGTTTCTACTTGTTCGGTTGATCATCAGAAGTTCGTTAGGCAGTAAGGATGCCTATACATAATTTTAAAGTCTGGTGATTGTAAATCATGAAAATCCTTATCTTACATTGTATTGATGACTTTATCAGCAATTTTCAGGGTGAAATGATCGACAAACTCTTCAAATCGAGGATCTTCTCTTCATTGAAACAAATTTTGAGCCTGAACATTTTTTTCTAACAGTTTTTTTAACCTTTTTGTGTCATTTTCTCAACTTTATGCAACAACAAACTACTTCTGTGTTTTCGGTTATGTAAATCAAAGCATAATTATGTGATTTTAGTCTGTCATGACCTAGATTACTGTATGCTTTGTGTTTTCCTCATGCCATGCGGTTTTTAAATAAAAATAAAACTTTAAAGACTTGTAAAATATGTCATGCGGTTTTCAGATAGCCAATTCATAATTAAAAGGAAATAAAGAGCGAGCAAATTTTTCTTGTTTTATTTTTGTTTTTCATAATTTATCAGTACCTACTATGCAATTTGATACCGCTCTTTCACGCGGTGATATCGATTTATCGACTGGGATGCGAAAAAATCCGCAAATGCGTGTCAAATTACGACAATGCTAAAATATCGAGTTATAAAAAGAGGTACGCAATTTTTTCACGAAATGGTTAGTCTATTCGTCCACTGTTATTAACATAAAAATCAGAAAAATCCTAGGACCCGCAACTGAGATCCTGATAATCCGCGAAATATAAAAGAAGCCAATGCTGAAATAGAGAGAGTGCAGAGAAAAGATCCCCAAAGGCAGAAAAAAGAGGAGAGCGAGAGACACAATGCAAACTCTACGTCTTCGACCTATTCCACAAATGAAAGGGATTTTCCGCTTTTTGCGTTCTAATTTTTTATTTTAAAAATAATTTCTGGATTTTTTCTCTTCGTAAATGAATGCAGGACTCAATGATCTATTCATCCATGGGTAAATCAGTGATGGGGTCAGGTTTGGCAAAATGGCTGGCGATCCCTAATTTAAAGTGATACTTTCTCTGATCAGAGTCGTTATAGCAATTGTCATTCACTTAGCCTAATTTAACGCATTTGGATCAATGATGCTCGCTCGTATGCAAGCTGTAGAAACTTTTTCTACTGATTACCATTTCCAACAATCGCTTGATTTGCTTTCCTATTTTTTCGCTTTTCAATTTGACATCTGCATTCATTCCTTTGGTTTTTTTTCCCTTCTCAAAACATTTTCTTCGATCTCAAATGTTTCTTTCGGCATGATGACATTTATTGATCGTTCTTTTTGCGAATGTTCTTTTCGAGATTCGTCGAATATTATCGTCATTCGAAGATTTGCAAATCTTTCTTCGAAATTCTCGATTTTAGAGTTCTTCCGAAACATTTCGCGATCGAAGCCGAATGAAGGTGAAGGTGAAGCTGGAGATGACCCTGGAGGTTGATGTTGAGGAGGACGACACGTTCAAGGATCTGAAGTGGCGAATCAAGGACAAGTTTTGGATTAGGTCGATCGATCAGCTGCACATCGACCGTCCACCGCGAATTCCTCGGAAACTTCCCACGGACGAAACCCAGCCACCGTATCTGCCAGTTTACGAAAGTAGGTCATATTCTTCATTTGTCTTATAGCTATTGTAGACATCCGTTCACTTGATAGAAATGAAAAATAACGCATTCTTCATACGCGCAAAAATTAACAAGAGTGCAATGGAGACTAGTGCATTGATTCATAGAATTTATGACAGAAGGACTGGAGAAAAGAAGAAAGAAAAGATTCATGAAACAATGCACATTTGCTAATTTCACTCGTATGAAATATGCTTTATTTTTCATTTCCATCAAGTGATTTGATGTCGTGTAACCTGACAAAACCTATCCCTCGAAAATAATAAGTGAAAATGAAACGAGTTGGCAAAAACGATAGGATAAAGATGATCTTGCTCGGTACTTTCATTCTGTTTTTATTTCTCCAAAATAACATTAACATGGTGCAATTTTGAAGAATAAGACTTATCCTGCCGCACGGCACAATTTCCTATAGAAAAATTATACTATTTGTTACAAATTGTGCTGTTTTGTTGTGGGAAAAATCTTACCGTTCTGCCGTGCTATATTTCCGTTGCCATTTCCCAAGAAAATCAACCTTTTCTTATTTCGAAAAAAAATCGTAAAATTTGCTACCGAAGTAATTTATATAACATTTTGAAGAAAAACATAAAAATAAGAAAGATGTTACAACGCAACCGACTTCATTACTGTTAAAAGTGAAGCAAAATTTGCAAAAACTTAACAATAAACTCGATGAGTTTGAAAATAATTTTCATATTTCAGCTCAGCGCATCTACGACCACACTCGGATCAGCGAATTTAACGCTCAGGTTTGTTTGCCAAATTTTAATTTGACGAAATATCACTAAAATTGATTTTTTCCTTAAATTGGATTTTCATAGTCATAGACTGATAAGACGAAAATAGATTCTCAAATCTCACAGTCCTGAGTAATCGTGAAGAACCGAAATTTATTATTTGAGAACAAACTAAGCTTTTTGTCTGATACATCATTTTTGCGCGATTCGGGTTCTTCACTAACATCACAACATGAAAGCTTCATAACTTAGTTAAGGTTAGTGATGATAGAGGGGGCTGTTTCTCCATACTATTTCGTAGCACGTGGCGAAGTTTTCACGAAATGAAGTGGTGACGAGTTCTAGTTGCCGTTTTTCTATCGTAAAATGCGTAGCGTTTTAGGCATGGTCGACGCATGATATGATTCTGGACGTGAAGCACCACATGCCGAAGGAGATGTGCATCTTTGTTGAAACGCCTGATGAGGAGATTCTGACGCTGAAAGTAAAAGACAACTGGACAGTGAGCTTGGTGAAGAGATCCATTCACGACATCGAAGGGCCCAAGCACTGTCACCGTTTGCTCACATTCAGGGGTAAACAAATTCGCTAGAATAAATTACTATCTCCAATGATTTTGACCGCAATAAACGCTTGAAAAACGGTCAACCCTCAAATGAATTGTCCTTATGATTTAGCCAGTTCGGTTTTCTTTAAATTCATAGGTTCTTGTGGCTCTTCTCTTTTTTCAGCATCACTTGTGAAAGAGTAATTTTTCCTACAAAAAAATCAACCAAAACCAAGAATTTAAGAAAATAGAATTGTTTGGAAGTAGATCTTAAGATTTCAGAAAAGCCGCTGATGCGCTACCACAGACTTCTCGAATACGACTTGGAGGACGGGTCCAGATTGAAACTGGTTGAACCCGAACTCGGAAAGATGCAGATCTTCGTCAAGACGCTGCCCGGAAAGACCATTACCCTGAAGCTGAAAGGCAAGTTCACAGTGGTCGAGCTGAAGCGCATGATCCAGGACAAAGAAGGCATTCCACCCGATCAGCAGAGGCTCATTTTAAATGGTAATATAATTGTTTAGTCAAAGTTTTTTCCCTCGTATTCAAAGAGATTGCTATTCGATTTACACCTGTAGAATAATAAATTCGATAAAGGTAAAACTAGCAGTAGCTAGAATTTTTGAATTTGACATTTTATACGACGCGAATTAGAATTATGATTTTTTGGTTAGAGATTCCAAATACTCCTATTGATCTAGAAACCATAGATTTACTTTCTCTTGATATCTCAAATTTGTTTAGAAAAGAAAAACAAATAAGAAAACTATTTGATTTTTGTCAATATTGTTTGGGATGTAATTTTAGAGCACAATATTTATTGGATGAAATAATGTGGTGGTTGGTCAGGCCACTCCAACATTCCCAACAATATTGGAATTTATAAAGGACGGTTTAGCCATTCGTCTAGGACTTTACTAAGGAAATTAGATGATAAGGTTGAGCAATAAAAAGAAATGAAGAGAAATTTCTTAGAAAACGGAATTCTTGGTAATAGAATTATCATGACAAAGTTTTTTTAATAATTAATTTTAGGAAAACAGCTCGAAAACTGCTACACTCTGGCGGACTACGGCGTCAAGAACAAGGAAACTCTCCAACTCGTTCTCCAGTTGCGCGGCTGTTGATTTTTTAAAATTCTAATTTTTGTAAATCCTCAAGATTCGTTACCGTACTCAAACTCAAACGATCTCTTTCGTATTTTATCTCAATTATTTGTAATTGAAAATCCATCTCCCTACTTATTGTTTTAGTAATCAATAAATTTATTAGGCCAAATATTGTACTCCGAGATGAAACTAAATTCCTAATCAAGTTGCATGAGCATCTGAATTCATCTTTCAAAACAAAATTTTCACAAAAATGAGTAAAACTGGAATTTTATGGTGCATGAATACTGATTTTAAAATTAGTTTTTTCTTTCTTACTTCCCTTGTAATTAGTGCTTCAAAAATCAAGATTGACACTTTGATCCGATCAATAATTTTCACAGACACTGGACTTACTTTTTTAAATTTATCGCATTTGGATCAATGATGCTCGCTCGTGTGCAAGCTGTAGAAACTTTCTACTGATTACCATTTCCAACAATTACTTGATTTGCATTTCCTACTTTTTTCGCTTTTCAATTTGACATCTGCATTCATTCCTTTGGTTTTTTTTCCCTTCTCAAAACATTTTCTTCGATCTCAAATGTTTCTTTCGGCATGATGACATTTATTGATCGTTCTTTTTGCGAATGCTCTTTTCGAGATTCGTCGAATATTATCGTCATTCGAAGATTTGCAAATCTTTCTTCGAAATTCTCGATTTTAGAGTTCTTCCGAGACATTTCGCGATCGAAGCCGAATGAAGGTGAAGGTGAAGCTGGAGATGACCCTGGAGGTTGATGTTGAGGAGGACGACACGTTCAAGGATCTGAAGTGGCGAATCAAGGACGAGTTGCGGGTGCGCTCCATCGAACAACTGCACATTACGCATCCGCCATATCCGAGGGGGAAAGCGTTCCCGAAGAATTACGAATGTAGGTCTTTAGTTCTCAAAAAATTTCCGCATCAAAACGTGTATATGTGTGTTCAGACCATCGTGTCTACGATCACATGAGACTCGTCGATTTTCAAGCCGGCGAGTGGGCGGAGCGCGACATGGAATTGAACGTGAAGTACCGTGAGCCGACCGAAATTCGTTTTTTCGTCGAAACTCCCGACAATAAGATGTTGGCGCTGGAAATGAGCGACAACAGCACTGCAAGTCTGGTGAAGAGGAAGATTCACGACATCGAAGGACCCAAGCACTGCCACCGTCTACTCACGCTTAAAGGTAAGAAATTCACGGACTAAGAGTAGCTCTAGGAGATGTCGCAGTATCGCTGAGTTGAAACTCTAAGATGTTGCGACTGGAAAAGGCTACGAAAATGTATTGTTCTTGTGGAAGGTCTATTTTGTTACGTTTCTTTATTATATTTTCGAAGGTTTTTTTTTCAAAATGCGAAATTCCCTTCTACACTTTCTCATGTTTTTTTTTTAACAAACGAGGGGCGTAAAATCAGGATATGTGAAAGGGGGGAAAAAGCAAAAAAAAATCGATAACTTTAACCATTGGGGTATCGATTTTTAAATTTTAAGTTTTTACTTTTCTTCCAAATTTCACTAGTATCAAGATATGGTATGTTCATCTGATTTTTAATGCTATACAATGGAGGAACATAAATTAAGAAGTTATTTTCCGTTGTTAAGGAGCATGATATTGTGTTCTGTAAATGAAACATGAATTTGGTAGAGATGGCTAGGTTAAGGATACGAACTTGTTTTCGAAGAATGTCGAATGTTCAGGACAACCCCTTCTGAGGTATCGCAGATTGTTCGAGTACGGTTTGGAGGACGGAATGTTGCTGAAGCTTGTCGAGCCCGACCTCGGACCGATGCGTATCAAAGTGAACATGCTTAGCAGAAAGACGTTCGATTTGGATGTCGAGGGAAAATTCACTGTAGCCGAGGTGAAGCGCTTGATTGAGGACACAGATGGACTTCCGCCCTTTCAACAGGTGCTCATTTCCCCGGCCAAATGTAAGATGATCTTTATCATTTGCAAGTGACTATTAATTTTCCGTCAGAACAACAATGTTGCACTTTTTGTGTCTCCTTTCCTATTTTCCGTCTTCCCATTTCGTCTGCAGGGATGCTATTTTACTCGGCGAGATAGTATACGCTCTCGCAGAGACGAAAAAGAAGAAGGGATAAAAAAAATAGCACGGGAAAAAGGGCGGGGTGCGTGTAAAAGCGAGTTGCAAAGAGCGTGCAACATTGTTGTTGTGACGGGAAGTTAATGCTATAAGGACGAATTCTAAAAAAAATCGCGAAAATGAAGTACTCATTCTATTTCAATTTAAGGATGCTGAAACATGATTTTCTATTCATGAAAAGCTCAAATAATCGATTTTAGATCATCTCGAGGACTGTTACACGCTTTCGGACTACGGCATCAAGAACGACGACGTCATTCATCTCAATCTTCACATGCGCGGCTGTTGATTTTTCTATTCTAATTTTTGAAAATCCTTGAGATTCGTTGCCGCACTCAAACTCAAACGATCTCTTTCGCATCTTTATCTCCTCCATTCCAGATCTTTGCTATCTTTCATCAAATTTTATTTAGGTTGAATAACTTTCCTCGCAGAATATTTTATCGATAGATAGATAGATAAAATTGGTTAGTGGTCCCTATACTCACGCTCATTTGTAAACTCATCCATATTTTTTTACCTTCTACTTCTATTTCATACCCTCTCCTAAAAGTAGGACAAGTTTACAAGCGGGTGTTTGAGGATAACATAAATACCTTTTATTCTGACTTTGAAATCATTCGAAATTCACTTCTTCATATTCATAAGATCTCGTTCATAATCGATTCCTTCCATTCCTTGTTCTTCTTTGTCATATTTTATCCAAATGTGTCGGTTAAATAAACTGAGTTTTATCAAATACCATTTTACTTCATCAAAAAGCCTCACCAAACTAACAATAAAACCGTACGTAAAACAACTTGCTTGGAATGAAAATAAATAATGAAAAAGAAATGGATGAAATCATTATAGAATTGAGATAGATCAAAGAGATTTAGTAGAAAATCCAAATCCAGTCCTCGTCGTTCTTCAGCCTGCCGAACACGGCCCTCGGCACGCTGCGAGTAGCAATGTCTGCAAATATTCAAGGTTTTTTTCTCGAATAGTTTTTTAAAAAATCCAGCCTTCGACCGCTTGCTGTCCATTTTCATCCTCATCGTCTTCGTCCATCTGAATGTCGATTTCCTCTGGACTTTCAGTGGTGCTTTGCTGCTGCGTCTTCGATGCTCCGCGGACAAATGCAATGTTGCCATCCTGCGTCTTGTGCTGTTGGGCGACCTGTAAGCATTTAATTTAATTTTTTGTAGAAATTAGATTCTTTAGTAAATTTATTGAATTTTAGCCGGAAGAAATGAACATTTTAAAATGTTTTGCATTTATAAATTTTTGTATAAGGAAAATATTATCTTTTTCATAAGACAGTTGCTAAAAAAACATTAAAATTTCTTTTTTTGTTGAAAATTTGATATTTTACCTCCTTGGCCCTTTCCTCCAACGCGGTCATCGAATCTCCTCCAGTGCCGGACGGTGGCTGAAAATTTACTTTTTAGATACTTTGAAAAGCAATGTTTCGAAAACATTCAAATTCTTATTGATCCATATTTTGGGAGTTGGAATTAGCTTTGAAGGAAATTTCTAAAATGAAATAGGATATTTTGATATGGTGAGCGCACGCTTTACTATTTACTCATTGTAAATATATTTTACCTGGACGTCTCCAGCGGCGATCATCTGAGCCGACATGAAGTTGACGTTCGCGTTGTAGGTCGCCTGCAAATTTCAGATTAGAGACATAAAATTGTGAAGAAAGTATATGACGGGTTGGTCATAGAGCAATCTTGATTTAAGTCCTCCCTAGATCTGTGTGTTCTTAGGTACCCGCTAAAGTGACCGATATCGTCATTTCATCTACTTCTGTCGTGCCTGTTTAGTGGTCTTTCAAATCTAGTTATAATAACATAAGTTTACGAAGTTCAGAATTTTCATTTTCCCCAATCCAGATCTCGTTCAATTCTACTTCATTCATATTTGCTAGATTACGATCATAAATATGAAGACAACTTTAACCCAAAGGCTTTTTGAAAGTGGTTACGAACACCTCCAAAAATCATCTGTATAATCAATGAACAGAGAAATAGTGCATGAAAGATACAGAAAGTACCGAGTAAGTGATCCAAGGAATCATTTGCCAAATTCTCTACCTTTTTCATTCAGTTCTCAATTTTCGTCTTTCCTGAATGATTATTTTGAGCCCGGATCAAGTCCCCACTTTTTTCGTGAAAATAGTGTGACGTCAGAGAAAAAACTGGGGAACCTTGACCCCCACCCATAGGTTCTGTATATTTCCTTTTCTTCTCTAAAATAAAAAAATATCCTTCTCTGCCTATTCGCTTTGGAAAGGTCGCCTTTTCTGATGATAGTCGCATATCAATTTATTATAAAACTTTGTATATTTTTTATTTTCTTTTTATTAATATGAGGTTTGATTACCCAAGTTTGAGAGACAACTACCAATACACTGCTGCGAATTATTGTTTGACAACCCCTATATCTATCTCCAACCAGATTTGTTACATATTTCGCATGCATTTTTAAATTTTAGGAATTGATTTTTAGTTTGATAGAAATTGCGAAGCATCAATTTAGTAGTTTCATTCCCCTTTCTTCAATAACCAATTTCAAACTCATTAATTGCAGATTTTCTCATTCAATCAACTTTTTTACTATTTCCATTTTGAAATGATACTATGATAATTGTTTAGGTCTCTTAACAAAGATGTTAGCCAAGTTACCAGTCGAAATTATATTGCTGATCTGCCAATATCCCGGATCCAAAGAGCTGAAACAATTGGCCCGGACTAACAGTCGAATGATGCAAATACTCAAGAAATATCTGCTGACAGCGCTCGAGAGGGAAATTTTGCTCTATCGTAGGAAAATATTTCTTGTATGAGCGAAAATTGATTTTACTATTTAGTACTTTATAACAACGACGATATTTATGAAGGAAGAATTTGTCTGTTTGATTCGCATACTAATTCTGTTAAGCAGATTGCGAAATTTATTAATAGTTATGAGCCATATGAAGTAGCAACTACAAAGGATCGAGTAAATTCTTATATACGTTATTTCTTTAATTTCTTAGGTTTCAGATTTTTGGAATTAACAGCGAAAACGAATCTTTTGACATCTTTGACTTGAATACTCGAATAGTTTCAAGAGGTCTTATCAACAAATCTTAATGATCGATTCAAAGAGTTTTACAGGTCCAGATCCTCCTGAATGGCGTGAATTTGCATCTGTGGCTTATTTTAAAAAGAAACTGTATTATTTGGGTGGATGGGGTTCTGAAACAAGGGATTATACGAATCGAGTTGATGTAAGAAGCTCGAATGAAAGTCCATGAAATAATTTATTCAGGTGCTAATAGATGGAAAATGGAAATCAGGACCTGCTTTTCCTCTTCCAATTATGTGGGTTCAAACAGTAATATGCGATGAAATTTTATACGGTCACATTATAACATGTTCATTATTGTAATTATGGATATTCAGTTTTTGATGAAGATCGTAGTAAAATGATATATCGATTATCAGACGATGAACGAAAATGGGTTGAAATCGGAGAGATCCCAGAAATACATTCCTTCGGGGTTGCATCGTTAAATGGAAGAATTTACATAACTGGAGTGGAGTCGTTATTTTTGTATGATAAATAATGTATCATTATATATTTAGTAATGATGATGCATTTAAATCCTGCCTGTGCTTCGATCCCTCAGCCCCAGTTGACAGTCGAATTTCTCGAATCGCTGATATGAATTATAAAAGAGCGGGTAATTTGCTCATTGTCGCTAACGGAAAATTGTATGCAATCGGAGGGTGAGCTGAGATTTTCCATATCTTTATACGAAATATTTGTTAATTTAGATTTCAAGAACATTTCGGAAAAAATTTTTGCAATTCAATCGAGGAATACGATCCACAAACGAATCAATGGCGTGTAGTCGGAGAATTTGATATCTGAAATCTTCAAATTTCAGTCAGTACATTTGTTTTCGTGATTTTCATATAATTCTAATAAAAAAATATCTTTATTCAATTTCGTGCATTCTAATTCGATGCACATGATACAGACAGCTCTCGAAGACATTTGAAAGTGATGAGGGAAAATTGTGACTGAAATAAATATTTCTAATATTTATTAAAATGGAAGCTTCTTACTCTCTCATCCTCCTGAGCATGTTGCATTTGAATGCGAGATAACATTTTGGACGGGATTAAAAATTGAACAGATTCTTGTTCACCCAATTAAAAATCCCTTCATTCGTTTATTTTGAATTCCTAATCATTTGTCAAAACTATTAATTTTATGTAGGGATCGCCAAGCCACCCGCCTTTGCCTTGATTCAATCTTGTCCATAGCTGATAACTCTTCCGATTATCGCAATTTTCTTAAAACTTCCCCTAATTTTTCTGAGCTTACCATTTTTAAGCGGGCTTCAGATTCGTGTTCTACGCAGCCGAATTGACTATTCAATGGGACAGATTAAAAAAAGACTTTAGGGAAATTATATAAGAGGTAATAAGTAAGAAGATGGGGGAGGAGAAATTACCGAATTCATTCAAGAATGAGCAAGAGAAGTGAAAGATAAGAGAAATTTTCAAAAGAATGTAAAAGGGGAGTGAGGAGCAAGAATTCATACAGGAATTGAGAAGAGGTGAGGGAGAAGTGGAGTTATTACGAGATTGTGTGGGTGAATGAATTTCCACGGGAATGGAAATGCGAATAATCATGCAGACAGTCGGTGAAGGGGTAGCGTTAGAAGGCTATGCTCTTTCAAATTCACAGATATTCCTGCATCGCCCCTCAGAAGGCGTATCGGAATTTAGTCAAAAATTTAATAAAACAATAACAAATGAGATAAAACCAATCAATAAATTACACAATGGTGATCTACGGATTCGGGATGAGGAAGACGAAAAAGGACTGTTTGGGGACGAATGAACGAGAGGAAAGGCACGTCATCTTTAACTTTTCAGTTCTGATTCTGCAAAGAAAGAATCTAACTCTCTAGTTGAATGACGACCGCCCTTGTTCATAAGACACGTAGCTTCTGGATAAAATAATTTACAATAAAACATTCTTGAATCGAGGAAAATATAAAATCAAACAATAGGAGAGAGAAAATTATCACAAGTGAGCTTCATAGAAGAATTAGCATAAAGAGCCGTAAATTTAATAAATGTCGTCGCTGCTTCTACGAAAATTCAGGAAAATAAATCTATGATGATTCCGGATAAAAGAATTTGAATGAATAGAATAAAACAATTATTAAAATACCCCTATTTGTGAAAGAAGGAAGGCGAGAGTTTGGATTGGATTAGACAAGCAAGCAGTAACTCACCAATTTAATCATGAATTACTGCTAGTCTGTCGATTGCCTAACTGTACGAGCGTTTCTGTCTTTGTCCGTCTCTGCACTCTGCCATCCTCTAGTCGACCTTCTTTGCCTTTCTCGGCTTAGGCGAACTCGGTTTGGGCGATTTCTCATTCTGCTTGAGCACCTCGCGAGGGATCCACTCGAAATCGACCTGCAATGGAATTGAATCACTATCAGTCAGTAAATGGAGGGAAGAGGGACTATGATCGAACTTTGAGGAAACTGTTTTAGTTCTAATTTTTCTCCTATTTTATCTGAATGAAGTGTATGCGGAATTATGATCCGGAATTCCGACTCTCAATTTCACATACCTTTGATCGGAATTTCTCTACTGTTTGTGCATGCAGAGATTTTTATTCGATTTTGTTTCAAAGATTTTTCTTGAAAATTAAAAAAAAAAAAAAAAAAAAAAAAAAAANAAAAAACATCTGCATTTAGCAAATCAACCTGATTACAGTGTGACTGCATGATGTGCAGTTGTTCTGTTTGTTCGACAAATTATATAGAGATATTGGTCCGCTCTGTATTCACTCATTCATTCTTGCCTACCTCAGCTCCACTGGTCGTGCCTGTCTCAGTCTGTGGCTGTCTCTTCTTCTGCAGACCAGTCTTGCGCGACAACTGAAAGCAGACATTTTATTGAAATTTTATTAGAATAATGTTCTCAGGTGTTCATCCACTTCCGCTTTCTATAACATCACAACATCACGTTGCTGACAATGAGCAAATGCTTGTTGAAGGAGGTTATTTTATAGAGAATTCTGATGAATTTGTAAAGAAAAAGTGCGATTATTAATCGGGAAATGTTAGAAAGTGGACTGAATTTAGAAAAGCAGACAGGAGACTGCCTAATCTACAATTGTCTGCTTTATAATGCCTACCTTGTTGAGGAAGTGCTGCACGGCGAAGAGAGCGAGGACGATGAATCCAGCGAAGACGAGGTAGAGGAAGCCGGTCTCTGTCGAGAAGCTGCTGTCATCCTCGAGGATGGTGATCGTCTCGTTGAACACGTTGTTCACGTACAGACGGCCTTCCTGCAATCCATTTGGCTCATTCATTTGGCAGAAGATGAATTCCGATGGAAGAAGTCTATTTCTTCCCTTGCATGTGAATTCTCTGACTAACTGCAGGCTTCTCAAAACTCAACCCGCAGAAAAATAGTGTCATATTGAGAGAGCATGTCTTTCTTTCTAGAAAAGACGCACTATTTTTCTGCGGATTGAGTTCTGAGAAGTCTGACTGATTGACTGACTGACCGCATCCTCGTAGTGCAGATTGACGACCAGTCCGAGGGGGCGTCCTGCGAAGCTCTCGTGCGTGAAGAACGAGTAGTCCACAGTCACTTCCTCCTTAGGAGCCACTCGCCGATTGTACTGACCTTGGGTGAACTGAAATTCATTCGTTCATTCATTTAATTTAATAAAGGAAAAGAAAGACAAATTATCAATTGCAATTCGAAAATAACACAGACAGGAGAGGAAGAAGAACGCTTCTGCAGAAAGGGAATGCTGTTTGTTGTGAAATATATTTCACGCAGAAGTAGTAAAGAAAACGACTCCTTGTAAAAGCCGTATACCTCCAAATTTCGAATAAGTTGAAGGATAAAGCCGGATAGGGGAGCATTTATCTAGAATATATCTCCAGAATGTACTCAACACTCTGAGACTGAGCATCCCCCCTGTCTGTCCTACTCCTAACCCTCTGTATTAGAGTATCAAATTTGACCGACATGTGGCTTTTACAAGTCTGCGACTCTGCGATCTTGAGACTTTTATAAGAACCCCGAGAAAACAACAACAATTGAAGCAGTTTACTGTTCACCTCATGTTGGAAATAACGTGCAATGCAGAGTATTCTTGCATTGCCAATTTTCTCGCCCTTGGGACTATTTATTGACTGATGGATGAACTCACATTCTGAATGTGGTAGTTGAAGTCCATGGGGTAGCGGAACGAGGTCTCAGAGGACTTGATGATGAAATCCTTCTCGCCTCTGTTCTGGAAGCCGATCAGATAGCGGACAGGTCGGTTCGCAGGGAATTCTGAACGAGTGCAATGTGTGCATTTGGCAACAATTCCTGCTTGGTTCATTAACTCTCTCTTACCTCTCTGATGATTTGCATTGGCAGGCATTGTGAAGACGAACGCAAGAGTTGCATCTGGCGAGGCTCCGATCGTGAGCTCGTCGTCCTCAGTAGCAGAGGCAGAGCCAGCGGCGGCAGCCTTCACGTCTCCTGCATCGTCTGTCACTTCGCCATCAATGGGGTCCTCGGCACGAATGCCTGAACGAAAGAATAACTGAGTGATGATTTCGAGATGGAATGAAGGGCCTTTTGAAAATACATGACATGTAATAAATGAAAAGCGAATATGAAGAGAGTAGGGGGTTGGAGCCAGGTATGGTAAATTTAGTATTAAAATAATCGGCAAGTCGAACTGCACGTTTTAATACCAGATTTAGCATATTCAGTCTAACCTAAAACCTCTTCACAACGATTTTTCAATTTGTTGCCCAAGCGGTTTATTCAAAAAATGGAATGAAGATGTTCAACAAACCTGAAGCGACAAGCAAGAACCCAATCAGACAAAGGACTCGCGTGGCCTTCATTCTTGCCGATCCTGAATGAAACTCATTAATTAAAAAAGCTAGTTTAAATAGGGGATGGTGAATGAAAGCTCAAGAAATTCAAGAAAAGCAGGAGTTTAAATATTGCAGCGTCAAAAGTGAGTAGAGCGAGAACAAACGTCGTTCAAATGCAGGACAGTAGTCTCACAACTGCAAAGGAGGAAAGAGTGTTAAGACGCAGACCCGTAAACACAGGGTGGAAAGTGGGGGAGAGAGAGAATGAGGCAGACAGACAAGGGGAGAGGAGAGATAAGCAGTGCAATTTCGAATTTCGAAAATTCGACGAACAATTCGTCGGGAAAGAATCATTCAAAGAGAAGTTGACTCGCATCATTCATCTGCTCTATTAATCGATTGATCGATTTTGACAACTCAAGCCATGGTCGTTCTGCCAGGAAGCTATTTGAAGTCTCTGCTGCCTGCGGATGGATTAGAATCTGCTCTGCAGAAGAAATTCAACACAGATGCTCGATTTGGAGAGGAATGGAGAGTGGAGTCACATGCAGGCGGGGTAAAAATCAATCGATAATCAAAGGTCATTCCTATTCCATTACTTACAGTACTCCCTATGCTCATTGGGAATTCTCTATCCATGTTGGGAAGGAAAGAGGAGTGGAGAAGAGTTAGAAGAATACTTTTTCGTAAAGGTAGATTGGTAGTCTGCAAATTTATAGAATCGATTTGTGCAGATTGTACGAAGAAATGAACGAATGCTGGAAGATGGAAATGGAGGCAGAGTTGAGATCACCCAAGAGCAGTTCGAGAGGAGAAACAGAAGGAAGAGAGAGCAGCACAACATAGAAGTACTGGGCCTGCAGCTTCTCAATTCGAAAGAGGAATTCATGACTCCCAAGATCTATGCAAACAATGTGCTGGATGAAGAATCTGATGTGGGATACATCGTTCTGCAAGCCATTCATAATGCGCGGTCGTTGGACATATACGACTTGATGCCTGATAAGACAATCATTCAAGTGAGAAGAGGAGCATTTTCATGTCCGAGTCGAGATGAATTTCTCCCAATTATAGGCTATGAAGTGGCTCGTGAGACTGCAAATATTCGGAGCTTGTGACATTTTGACAGAGGAGAAGAAGAAGTCGATGTTTCGAGAGAAGGCTGACTGGGTTGAATTGATCAGCATTCAGAGAGTAAGTTTAAATATTAAAAAAAAAAGCTAGACTTGTTTCAGTTGCAAAGAACAATCGACAGGATCTTCTCAGGAAATATGGAAAACGGAAGAGAAGACAAAGTCAGAAGAGCCAAACAAACATTACTCGATTTGAAAAAGAGGGATGAGGATTTAGTTCACAATATTGATAAGGATCTAGGTGATTCGATCTAACTAAGATTTTGAGCAATGCAATGTTTAGGAATAGAGCCAGTGCTCTGTCACGGAGACATGTACTCAAGAAATCTAATGGCCGATGAAAATTTCGATTTGAAGGCTGTCATCGACTTTCAGGTGAAAATTTCTTCCACGAATCGATTCAAGAGAAATTCCTGTGCAGAAACTTCACTATGGAAACTGTGCACAAGACCTGACATTCCTGCTGTTTGACCTTGTTAAAGGCAAAGATAAGAGGAGCCAAATCGAAAGATTCATCTCGATTTTCTATGAAATGATATTGGAGGAAACGAATGGACATCCCCTCTATTCACTCGACAATGTGAGTTGTCAGCCTGCTCTGACATACCTCTGGTTTGCTTGCAGTTGATGGAATCGCACCGTCGTATGGCTGCACTGGCTGCCCTGTTCGATGCCAAATGTTACTGGATGCAGTCTGAAGAAGTCGTTGAGAAGTTGGAAGGAGAAGAAATGCAGCAGCAGGTACGAATTATTGAATTTGACGCAGGGAAACATACTTTAAAAGGACATAGGTCCGACGAATGAGAAGATAGGGAATGGTAGGACGATTATGGTTTCATAATAACGAGCACATTATGATGCACAATTTGTGAACAAGAATTTGTCTACCAGGTCTTAACCCCTATTCTTAATGGAATTTTCGAGGATCGTCTTTTCAAATGTGTATTCCCGTGTCAAAATCAAAAAGTCGCAGATAGTGCACAGCATATTTTGAAGACCTCCTGTATTTGTCAACAGATAAGAAGGCTAGGAAGTCTAGAAAATAGAAATAAGAACGAGTCGTTGACAATACAGGAGACCCCTTTTGAAAGATATGAACAAAGGTTGAGACTTTAGGCACTTCAAACCATTAGTGACCAGTACGACGCTCTTCTCGAAGATTTTATCTTTTATCACAATGAAAATCAGAAACGATTCGAATCATAGAGATAAAACATGAATGAATAAATAAATACATACTGAGATTGAGAGACATGAATCTGCATCGAAAGATTCTAGAAGAATGAATAGTGGAATTTACAGCAATGTACGATGTATAAAAATAGCAATGTAGAACTGCCTGAGATTGGAAAGATTGAATAAAAAGACAGAAGAAAATGGATGGATGAATGGAGCACTGCTACTACAGAATTAGACGATCGGATAGGAGGCAGCAGAGGCGATTCCGCAGTGGTTGTCGCGATTCCTGGCCATCTTCACGTAGCCCTTGTCACCCCAACCAGTTCCCCAGCTGCAAACAAGTATCTTTTTCTCAAGCCATATGCCGAATTTTGTGAATTACTCTTCATTATCTTCGAAACCGATATTGTCTGTCTATGAGCGAAAGGTTGGTGAGAGCGCGACGGGAAAGTCGCGAGTGAAAATAGTGTGGAAGGGGGAAAGATCGAGAGGGAAAAAGTTGCAGAGCCGTGGAAAGGCTTCGGGGAGGTACGGAATATGTCGGCGTAAGATTGCCTGTCTGTCTCTTTGCTCCACATCCCTTTTCCTTCTCCCCTTTCTGCCTTCTTTGCATACCGTTCCGAAAATTTACAGAACAAAATGCAAAGAAGGCAGAAAGGGAAGAAAGAAAAAGACGCGACTGGAGCAAAGAAGCAGAAAAACCTATCTTCGGCATATTCCTTACGTCTCTGGATGGTTTCGCAACACCTATTTTCACAGTGACAGAGTACCGCCGATCTCGTAGATAAATTGAAGTACCTGTTCTTGACGAGCCAGTAGTCGCCATCCTCAGGGTCGGTTCCATAGCCGACGAGCAGAACTCCGTGATTGAGCTGCGTCGAGGAGCACTCCTTCTCGTAGTAGACACCTGCAAATCGTTGAATGATTTTCTTCGAACAGGTTTGTTGAGAAATCAAACTGACAGAAATGAATGACATCATTATACACAACTTGAAGAATATGTGGAAAGACTGAAACCTCCATATATTCTTCAAGCTATAAATGTCGTCTTTGTTTCTATCAACTTTATTTCACATGGACTAGCCCCAAACAAGCCCGAATTCATGCGTTCTTCTAACCTTTCTTGTACATCTGGAAAGACCTGTGGCCTGCATCGATGGCGACGGAAATGGGGCCCTGCGTGGCTACGGCGATCTGCAATTTCATGTGGATCTTCAAATGAAAAAAACGAATTGTCGAAATACCTTGAGCTTCTCCTCGTCGTTCGCAGGCAGATCCACGAAGCCATTGTCATCTGCACCGACATCCTGCTTCTTGAAGTGACATCGTCCATCCTGCAATCCAATTCATGTTTTTGTTTATTGCCGAGTTCAATTGATGAAAACGACCATGGACTGTATATGTGCAGTTATCTATGGCACTGTAGATAGAGTAGAGAAAGAAAGAAAGATTCGTGAAATAGATGGCGTATGTGAAATGCACGCCTCTGCATTTGTGAGCACGTGAAAAACGCGCTATTTTTCATTTTATCACGAGGTCGATCTCCACAATATTCATTGTTTCTTCACTTACATGTCCCACATAAGGATAGCTGTCCTCAGTGTCGATTCCGTGATTCTCCTTGATGTAGTTGAACGCATAGTCCATGAACCCGCCCTCACAGCCATGATTGCCATAGGAAGAAGAGCAGTCAACCAGATTCTGCTCGGACAGGGAGATCATCTTGCCGAGTTTTCTCATGTGCTGTCCCTCCAAAGCGCCTGTAGAAGAGAATGCCCAGCAGCTGCCGCACATGCCCTGATTCTTCACGTCCGTCACGAGGCCGTGATCTCTCCAGTCCACATTCTCGGGCACCTGAACAATTACAGTAATCATTCGATGCATGTGAGCCTAGTATTTAATATCATGTCCTTTAACAGCGGAAAATGACGCCTTTAACCTATGCATTTTCGTCATAGGGCGCTAAAAATCACATGAACATACCACTTCTTGATGCTTATGTAATTTAGGCAACAAATTAGCAAAAATCGGTATCGGAAGGACTATGTTTATCGTTTTGCCTCTTTTCTCGCTTTTGCATGCCCTGATGTTACGCGCAGTTTGTTAAAAACCCGAGTCAGCGAGCATGGTTTTTGCTTAACATTCGTTGATTTTTGTCATTGCATTCGCACTTGAGATATGACGAATTTGGAATCTATTTCTTTGATCTTAAAGTTTACACAGAAACGGAAAATTGCATTAATTTTTCTTTGATTTTTTTCTCAAGAAGGGGAAGGAAATTTGAGATTAGCCCTCGCATTTGGCTTTGGTATGTCGAAAAAGTGTCTTGTCATTTTCTATGGGATTTTCGAATGTGAATCTTTGTTCATTCCTGATAGACTTTCTTGTGCTCATTCGAAATTGATATACTTACATCAGTGTTGAATGGAACGAGGAAAGCGGAGGCATTTTTGCGGTAGCTGTCTCCATACGGACGACGGAAGCCATTCAGTTTCTGGTATTGGTGATAGGGCTGAAAGGGGAATGCATGTCATTCTCTGCAGGCAGAAAAGAGAACAGACCAAGTCAGAGATGTGATTGAGCCCCATTTCGAAGGAGGCCTTGCCCATTTTGTATCGCTCGTTGTGCTCCTCGATCTTGATGAGGTTCTTGACGAAGGCCTCCATGTAGCCGATCTCTTCCTCTTCATCGTAGCTCTTGTCTGCAAACAGAAGCGATTTTAGTGCCTCACAGGAATGTAAAGTGTACAACGGATCAGACTCAAAATTATGGTAGTATTATGGACTGTGAGGAAATAGATATTGCATACATTTTGCAACTCTCCTTTCGCAGACTCAATCCCCAAGAAATAGAGAACGCTTTGAAGAGATAGCAAAGAAAGGGGAGAAGGAACAAGTGAGGGGAAGACGAGGCGTGGCTCGTGCAAAAGCGAGTTTCAATGAGTGTGCAGTATCTACTTCCTCACAGTCCATAATAGAAATGTTCCGAAGAGCATGTATATAGACAATTTGAGAAGTTTGCACCTAATTGACAGAAAATGATCATTTATAAGCAGTTAATCTATAAAAAGATGGATCTTGCACTGACCGAACTTTTCCTTGAAATCATTCCACTTGGACAGGGCCATATCAATTTTCTCCTTAATGGAAGGCTTCGAGCGAACTCGAGATGACCTGAACAGTTGGGCGATTAGACAATCGGTCAGCTGGTTGCAATGAAACGGGGGATTGGGAAATTACCTGAGAGAGGCAGAAACGGCCAGAGCCAAGCATATGAACAGAAGAACGGACCGCATCTGAAGCTGAAATGGAATGAGTCGGGCTGGTTAGTGGAAGGGGAGGAAAGCACGAATAAATGAGTTAATGATTCACGAAATAAATAGAGATTGAGAGGACAAAAGACATGTGACCACTGATTGATGAAGGAGGGATCTAGAAAAATGAGGAAGGAAACAGAAAGTGGCAGAAGGATGGAGAGAAATAGAGTGAAGGATGGGGAGTGCAGAGAGAAAGAGAGGAATGACTGCCTTGTCTGATGAAATCTCATCGAATTTGATAAAATGCATTGCAGCAGAAATACTGTACTGACTGTATTGATTTATAACGAGTCTGAATATGTACAGAGAATGAGCATCATGTGAGTAGGAGGCGGAAGGCAGATATGAACAGAAACGGAGGAAGAAGGAGATATGTAGAGATAGGGAAATTAACAGAAACAGAATGGGCAAATGGTATGTTATCGGAATGCTTTTAACGGAAACAATCACGTTCTGCAATCATAAATCTCATCCATAACAATCTATAAAAACAATAGCAAATTGAAAAGGATGGGGAGAATTGGATAATGGAATAATGGAGATTTGGGAAAGTGTATATACATGAGACGGGACAAAATACAAAATGAATGACTGAATGATTGGGAAGACGAAAGTAGCTTATCATTGAGCAGATAGTCGATTGGGAGGGACAGGGAGCAAGAAGGAAGAGATTGTCAGGTGATAAAGTGAGCAAGGGTCAAATGATAGAAGAAGGAGAGGGGAAAGCGAGATGCAGAGATAGGGCAGAAAAAATGAAGGCAGGACACCAAGTGACACTTCGATTTCATAGCTGTTTGGCTGTGTGTGGATTGATTGTTTGACTTATGAAACAAGCATTCATTCAATAAATCAGTCATGCAGATATTCAGTAGTACATGATAGCAGAAGAGGCGGCTGTCTGTTGATGAACTCTCTCCCAAGGGTCGAATGAACTGCCTGTGTCCTTGTCGAGTGAATATCGATTCGTTCTGCAATTCATCTGACTAAGCATTCACTGACCAATTCATTGAATTAGCAATCGAATCTGCCTTACAACGTGTTCATTCCCTCTGCTCTCCTCGCAGTCTCTCTGACAATGCTGCCCGCCACTCTCTTCATCTTCCCGTCTGTCTGTGCCGTTCCATTCAGAGTCACCAATCTCATTGCTTTTCTCGGTTTTGATTTGAGCACCTGCAAATCAAAACATCGTCTTTGAGTCGATGAGCGTTTGCTCTCTAAACTTGTGATGTCTGCCTGAGTGACAGCTTGTGATAAACAATTGAGCAACTCACCCTGAGTGAGGATTCATTCCTCTTGCTCTTTCTCGATTTGATGTAGGGTTTCTTCTCCTTTCTGATCTTCTTCCTCCTGACCACTTTGATGCCTGCATTCCTGGCCAATCCACTGCCGTTCAGCTTCACAACTCCCGTCTGCGGCTGCTGTTGGAGAATCGACGTGCCGAACACTTTGGGCACGAATTCTAATTTCTCTATCAGTTGCTCCGCCTCGCTGGGAGGCAATCCGACAGGCAGCCCTTCGCTTTCCGTTTCGATCGGGTGGATTTGCTTCAAATAGACGATCCCAGACTCGGGCAAATCACGCACTTTCCTTAATCCTCTGAAAACCTGATCAATTTGAAGAGAACGGTCACGTAGAGTTTACCGTAAGAATGTCATTTTGGGAAATTCATCTTTCTTGAAAACCTCCGGGATTTGTGGATGAAGATAATGCAGCACTTCGCCTGCACACAAAACAGGCAGAAGCAGAGAAGTGAGTGAAGTTAGTGATATTCGATTTGGAACGCGCATTACCTGAAAGTCGATTAAACGAAAATAGAAACAGTTTTTCGAAATCGATAACAAATGAATGGCTAATAAAAAACGATAAAGCTGGTCGAATAATTAGGCAGAGAAGAAGTGGACAGACAGGCAGGAATACATGCAGTGAGGCAGGAAGAAGGGAAGGAGGCAGTCAGGCAGAAGAAAGGCAGACGCGGGCAGCAGGCTGATAAACGAGATCCTGACCTCCATCCTTCCATTGCCTCGTTCACGCTTGCCGTTAAAAGCCTGTTCATTCTCGACAACCTCTATTCCCCCTATCCTGCTGCTGCTGCTGCTTGTGATGCAGTGCTGCATTGAAGACCTGAATGATTTAATGATGACATATCATTACTACTTCTTCTTCAGCTTATTCTACAATTATTTATCAAAAGTGGTCAAATCGAAGAAATTGCACAGGGAAATGGGAAGACCAACAAATGCTTGTCTTAACACGTTGAAATGAAAGTGAAATGCATAGAAGAGAGACATCTCATTTGTAGTATCTGATCGCGGCATTGAATGAGAGGGAAATTAGCAGAGAAAATATGGAGATATTCGAAATGACGAGAGGCCATCGGGTCTGCACACAGAACAGTGACTCTGCCGATACCGAATCGGAGTCTGAATCCTTCGAAATCTCATTGGAGTGTCTCCAGAAACCTACCCAATTCCTCGATGATCCGTGCATTGCAATTGTCCCCAATACACAGAGCCTGTCTCACGAGCAATTCACTCCTTCCCTTGCCTTCAGCCACCACAACTGCCTCTCCACTGCGTCTCCTCATCAGTCTTCTTTCAGAATCATAGAGAATCGAGTTTGCAGGCGAAGATACAAGACTTGCGCAGTAGGGAGGCTGGAATTCAACAATGTCGAACGAACGGATGTAAAAGAATGACCGAAGGCAGAGCTGCACACGAGGACTGATTTGTGGCCGAGGAGGGGATGTCCGAGCAAATGAGGACATCACAATTGATATGCAGGGAATTCATGTCAGGCACCTGAAATTCATTAGGTGAAATCGTGGGTGTACGAAATATTTCATTTCGTTTCGAAAAGCGTTATTTCGGTCCTTTTTCGGTGCTCTTTCGTTTCAGTTCATGTTTCGGTTGTACGAAATGGTCATTCCGTTTCGGGTTAGGTATTTCGGTCATTGAAAATGTTCATTTCGTACACCCCTCGGAAGGGGGATAGTGCAGAGAGGACACGCACCTTGAATGCCATCATGTGCGCAGTGACAACGTCGTGATAAGTGTCGTAGTGCGGATGCGAGAGGAGGGAAACATCCTTGGAGCAGCCATGGCTGTCCACGAGCGTGTGCTCGAGATTGGCCACCGTATCGACTGCTTTACAGTCTCTAACCAACAGTCCATACGCATCTGCAATTCATTCGTTCGTTCGGAGAAGAAGAAACAACCCAACTAACCAGATTCAGGAATGAGTCTCCAACTGACGACGAGCGGCATTCCGACGTCGGCACTCACAACCTCCTCTCCTTCTTCGTGATGCCCTTTGTCTACCGTAATTCTCATCTCCACAGTTGGAAGTCCGGCCTTCTGCTCTATTTTGGATGGGATGAATTGCAATCTCAAATAGACATTGTTTCAGAAGAAGAAAATGCGATTTAAAACTCTACTCTTCAAGAGCTTCTTCCAGTCTCTTCGGAACAGTCTGTTTGGTATACAGTATCTTTTGCGGAGCACACTGTGCCATGAATGATTGAATAGTGTTGGGCCCTATTGTCTGTTCGAAGCTGACAATCACCTATGCGGAATGGGTTAATCAAACATCAAACATCCACCTGCCTGCATGTGAAATTGCGTCCTCTCGTCGTTGGCAGATTCGCCGGAATTCCTCACTCCGCACTCCTTGAAGGGCAGAATGGTTGTCAGATGTGTGACATTCGTGAACTTCTCATGACAGCTGCATTATCCCTTATTCACAAACACTAGTTCAATAACTTGGCTGCAAACCTGTCGATTCTCTTCCTGTCCATTGCAAACACCTCCCCTGTGAATGGGAACACTGTGTCGATGGAGAATTCGATTCCTTCAGGCAGACAGGCAACGTGGGGTTTTCCTTCAATCAAATTTCATTATTCTTGGAAAAAAGGTTAAGATGAAATGATCACAATGCCCACGAATTCATATTCATGAACATGCTTAATAACGGAAATGTGATCTTCATGATTTTCTGTAGAAATCTCATGCAGATGCTATTCTTGGAACCAATGAGTCAAACTCTGCGTTGAAAAGGAACTTCTTCTCATTTTTATGATACTAACAGTAAAAACTAATTTCCGATAATATTGATGCTTCCAGTCAAAAATTTTAGATCGCTCTAACCCATAAATTTTCGAGATTCTGGAACTACAGGTTTAGCATAGTATTATTATTTTTATAGAAAAAGTGAAAGAAGCATGAGTCAAATTGTCGAGAAATTTTAATTCAAAGACGATCCATTTTGAAGATCACATAGCTTGAAGATTAATCTGAGAAAATAAATCATACCTCGAACTCGATTGAGTGGTGGGTTCTTGGGCGGGGTTGGAGGAATATAGGGATTGGCAGGGTGAAAGCTGTTGGGAGAGATTGGATTGAATGAAGGAGAAATGGAGGGCACAGGAGGCAGAGAGGCGGGAATATTGGATGGAGGATAAGTGATGGCATGGGCTGGATAGGATACTGCATGCTCTACATCGTACGGGGCTGTTGCTGCTGTTGCTGCTGCTGCTGTCGTTGTTGGAATGTTGGTCGTCGATGTAGATTGAATGTAGTCAATGGGTGGGGCGATAGAAGGAGAAGCATTGGGAGAATAACGAGGACGGGCTGTCGTGGTTTGTCGGGTTGGAATGACAGAATAAGGTGAAGTTGTTGTCGTCTGATGCGAGGAGGAAGAGGACGAGGGTGTGGTTCGATGAGAAACTGTCTGTGCTGTAGGGGAGAATTGTTGGTTGCTCTGAAATTTCGTATTTTCAACTGGAGGAACAATAAATTCCAGACGTCTGCATTGTTGAATAAAGGAGAAGGCGTGGTGATTCCTTCCTCGAATGGATGCACTGTTTGGAATGTCGTAGAAGGCCCTCCCTGTAGATCTTCATGAGCTGTAACCACATTGTGCTGTGACTTACACTATTCTCTCCATTCCTTAGCGGAGGTCTTCTCGGCAATTTTTCGATGTAAGGATTGTTCTCCTCCGTGTAGACAGCAGTGTCTGGACTGTGCCCTCTCGGATTGCTGTAGCTGTCGACTGCTACAGGGCGATACGGCAGAGTGCGGGCTGTGGGCGAGAAGGAGATGAACTGCAAGGGGAATTGAAGAAGTCGAATTAAGCAAACCGACCTGACGAACTGGGGCTGGAGTGGGAGAGCCGGGAAGAGAGGGAGTGAAGTATTGGGGAGGAATGAAGACGCGATTGGAGGAGCCTTGAGGCAGGTAGATGTCTGCAGGCACAGGAGGAGGGACTTCGATTGGAAGCGGCTGATAGAGATTCGAGTTGATGGGGGGCTTGGGTGGGTGAGAGGGAGGAGGAATGTTCTGTAAGATATCTTCGAATTCTATATGCAGGGTGGCCACAAATTATGGAAACACATTTTCCAACTCGAATTGGGGGAAAATGAATGAGTTAAAATACAGTTCTTTTGCCTGTAAATAATATGACGGATCGTATCCTAATGAAAACTCGAGAATAAAGTTTACATGAGCGCCAGCACTTGCTTCCAATTTATGTGCGCTGACAAACCTTCTAAATTTCAGCCGTCGCGCAATATTTTCGATCCAACATCTTTACCATAATGCACTGATATCAGAATAAGGTTTATGATATCTTCAAGCCCCTAATATCAACTAATATTTTCTATAAAAAGTTCACTTAGACTAAAAAATGTATGCCCATGCGCCAGCTTATTGTTAGAAGCAGAAAAATATGTCGCCGTCTCAAAATTGATAACAAAAATCCAAATATGACGACATTGTACGATAAGGTGAATAACAAGTGAAATAACAGATATTTTGAATCTGCATGAAATAGAGACTTAAAAAAAATCCCAAATCTCTTTAATGGTACATTTGCCAAGGCTTGATCGAAGAATAATGTGTTTCCATAACTTGTGACCATCCTGTAGAAGACAGTTCACTTACTCTTGCATCTTTGCTGATTAGAAGAGTCGGTCCTTCAGAATTCTTCTCGGGTTTGTAGAGAGAAACCTACCATTCAATTTTAGAGGAAAATTGCGAAAATCGGGCCAACCTTGTCAGAATCCAAATTGCAGACTTTATCGTTGCAGGAAGGCTGCTTGAAAGTCACTATCAAATTCTTATTTGGCTCATTTGCTACAGTAGAAGTGTTCTAAATTCATGAAATACAGGGTGTTCCGTAACAACCCACTACTCTATTCAAACCGCTATATCCTTACTTTTCATTTTCTCGACTGAAGTTCAGACAAATTTGGCATTTTGGAATTCTCATATCAAGATTATTATTCATGTTGAATTTAATGGAATTTGAATATACTATGTTGAGGATACGGTATCAGTTCCGCGAAGTATTCTGTTTCGAGATTTTCATTTTGAAGACTTCAATATCTTGAAACGTAAAAGGTTATTGAAAATAATGAAAAATAAATTCTAAAATCTAAACGCATTTATCATTTTGGCTAGAACAGTAAATTATAGCAATTTTGAGTAATCTGAGTCACGGGGATGTCGTCAGGATTCAAAATTCAGCAATGATCAATACGTTTGACTATAAATAAGCTATGATGAGGAATCAGTCTCTTATAAATGATAAAGTACAGTTTTGATAATATGAGATTTTTTTTATAATCTATTGACGTATGGTTTCAAAATGGTACCTCATTTAGAGTATTTATGATTCTTACTGAGTCCTAAACACTACGGCTTGAACAGAGTAGTGAGTAGTTATGGAACACCCTGTAATTTAGGGAAATATTGAAACTTACTTCATCTCTGTTATAGGAGTTTGATGTTGAAGTAGTAGATATTTCAGGCTGTGTAGTTGTTTTCGGTGATTCAATAGTTTGAGGATTATTGTAGGAAGGTGTTGTCTGACCAGTAGTTGATTGAGTGGAATGCTCATAGTCTGGATACGCTTGAGTGACTGGCTCTGGCACTTCGTATGGGTTTGCAGCTGTGGTTGTTTCAGGAGAAGAATACTGTGTGATTGGCTTCGCAGAGGGAGAATTGGCAAAAGTGCCACGATAACTGTCAGGATTGACAGCGGGTCTGCAAAGTTTGACAACCTGTGAAAGTGACGCAACTCGTCGGACGCGCTTGTAAAGGAAACCTTCCGACGAAAATGTCGATTTCTTGGTATAGAAGTAGGAACGAATGGACATATATCTTATATATCAGAAGGATAAACAAGATCTACTCATGGCGACTTATTTGACGCCAAACACAGTCTATCGATCAAGGGTGCACGAAGTTTCAATTTTCATCAAATTTTCGAAGTCGAAATCGGAATTTCATGCACGCCTGCGCTACCAACCCAACCCTTTTTTCCCTAGTCCTAAGTCCATAATCCCTATATGTGAAATTCGATTTTTTTTTCTTTTTGTAAACGATGGCCTTTACAATCGCGCTGCTTTAACAAGAAGTCGTAATATTGTTTCACTAGTCTGGAGACACTCCCAATTGGCAATATTCTCACCTGGTTACAGGCTGCCTTGTCTGCGTGGGACCGTAGAGGCCCTGCTGAGGAATGGAAGCAGGTCCCTGCCAATATGGAAACGACTGAGGAGGGGTGTTCCAGAAATAGGGATTCATCATCAGTTGGTTGGGGTTGAACTGCTGAGGAAATCGAGACATCGCTGGACGAGCATTGCTGAATGGGTTGAAGAATGCGAATTGTTGGTGGTATGGATTGGAAGGGGGAGGGAAGGGCGGTTGTGACATAAATGGAACCGATGGACGTCTGGGCTGAGACCCGGGGGAAGGAGGTCTCGGTTTGGCATAGTTGGGAATATAGAAATCCTCATTCCTTGTATAGTAGGGAGGCTGATTGTTGCTCGCAGAAGCAGAGGAAGTGTCATTGACCTGATGGATTTAACGCTG
The DNA here is from genome assembly GCA_002287525.1 of Diploscapter pachys. NCBI lineage: Eukaryota > Metazoa > Nematoda > Chromadorea > Rhabditida > Rhabditidae > Diploscapter > Diploscapter pachys. The sequence continues at coordinate 148,526 of LIAE01010418.1, forward strand.
TTAATGTTGTACAGTCAAACAATTCCGATAAAAAGTGCATACCTTATCTTCCCCCCTTCCAACTTCAGAATGCGATCGTTGTGTTCGTGAGACAGAAGAAGCCGGGTGTGGTTGGGAGACTGGAGTCTTCCACACGGGCTGCACTGCGTTGGAGCATGGCACTGTGAGAAGCAGAACGAGTGATGTGGCAGATAGGGCGCACAATTGACTGCGTCTGTCTGTAAGGAGAGGCATGTCCCCGACAGAGGCAGAAATCCAGCTTTTAGCTCGCAGATGCAAAATGAGGAATTAAGGAGAATTGTGAAAGTGAGGAGGAATGAATTAGGAGATCTGCGGACAGAGACATGAATGCAGATGAAGAGAGAGACAGACAGACAATACAATTGGAGGGGAGAGGAATGAAATGCAAAAGGATGCTGCATGCAGAGATGGTTATCACAATCCGAATGCAGAAAATGCGCATCATCAGATGGGAATGGATTTCGAGAATTCCAGGGGATTTTCAACATACACAATGCCCAGAATCAAACGATCTGTACCATTCGACTTGTACGAGACGACTGCCACCTCTTTCTTTCGCTGTCACTTCAGTTCTCCTCTTTCATCTGCAGTGATCTACTGTCTGCTGCTTTCTGCCTCTGCCAATGGCATGGCCATACAAGTCTGTCGGTCTGTTCTGTCTCACTCCACACACTACTCTCCCACCCTCCATTTTGCCACTCTCCAGTTCTCCATTCTTTTCTCTGTCAATTCTGTTACTGTTTCGGTGCTGCATCGCTGCATTCAGCAAGTAGTAGTCAGTTAACTCAAATTCAATGCTAGCAGCATTACTTTTGGCAGTGTGAGTTCTTCTATTCAAAGCTTACAGTAAATCTCATTGTGTTGCAGATTGCCATGTGCATGCCTGGGGAAGACACCTTACTTTGACATGACAAGGTCTGTCCGATGAATTGCATAAATTCATCGAGTATTCACGCTGCAATTCAGATACAACGACTTCTCCGAATTCGAAACATATGTGAGGGATGTTGCCAGACTCAACCCTGACATTGTCCAACTCCGTTTGATCGGACACAGTTGGGAGAAACGGCCACTTCTCGGTTTGAAAGTAAGTCCTTAGAAAAGACTAACTTCCTATTTCAAATTGACTTGAGTGGAACTGTGAACTGATGAACTGATAGCATCTCATAGTCGGAGAGAATGCGTGTTCGTTTTAATGAGTGGAGTATGCAATTCCTATCGGCGATAATCGAAAACTATCTAGCGAAACTATCATGCATCGAAATTTTACATCTCTAGCAGATTTTCTTCAAACGATCTTTTTTCTAACAGAACGAAATTTCTTCAAAATATCATTGGTATCAGTCTGTCTGCATTACACCATCCAACTTTGATGTTCTCTTCCCTTCACGTTTTTCCTTTCACTTCATCTCCTTTCGCTGTTCATTCCTTCTTTGCGTAAACTTTCCATATTCCGTAGTAGGGGAATTTTGCCATCTGTACGAGAACAATGAATTCAGAGAAGAATGGTGATTGAAGAAAAAATGGGCTTGCCCATCAGAAATCATAAATTGAATTCAGATTGGCAAGCCGAATGCAGCGAACTCAACAAAGCCAGCAGTGTGGCTGGATGGGGGAAACCACGCGAGGGAATGGCCTGCCTTTCATGTGGCTGTTTACTTCATTGAACAGGTCAGTTTATCTGTCTTCGTTCTGAGAAGTTCACAGATCGAAAGTTTAGCTGGTGAACAACTATGGAGTGGATGCCAAAATCACCAAATACATTGAACTGTTGGATATTTATGTATTTCCTGTTCTGAATCCCGACGGATTCGTCTATTCAAGAAGCTCAACTAGAGCTATGATCAGACATTGGCGTAAAGTGAGTCGTTCTGTTCAATTCTTGTCACTCTCTCAGCTCTGCAGAATCGTGCTCCAGTCAACTGTTCAGGAGATTCAATGTTCAAAAAAGACGTATGCTGTGAAGGAGTGGATTTGAACAGAAACTACGATATGGCGTATGCTCGTTTGCACGACTTTAATCACAAACCCCTTGCAGTTTCTCGCAGAAGAATGCCCCTTTCAACAATCCCTGTTCCGACGAATTCCAAGGAGCCATTCCATTCAGCGAGCCTGAATCGAGGTCAGTTCACTGCGGCATTCCTCCGCTAGGATCGGATGAATTGCAGAGCTGTGAGGGATTTCATCATGTCCAAAGAAGTCTATGGCCAATTGTATGCACTGGTCTCCCTCCACACTCACGGACAAATGTGGATTTTGCCATACAATCATCACAAAAACACTTATCCTGAAGACTATAGAGATCTTGTAAGTGAATGTTTTTATGATGTCTATGCCAATTGATTGTGAACATATGTGTGATGTTTTGTAGGAGAGACTGGCAAAGAAAGCAGCAGAGAAGTTGTTCTCCTACAGAGAAACAAAGTATCAGATAGGAACTGCAGTGGACATGCTTGGACTGCCTGCCACTGGAGGGGCCACCGATTGGATCAAGAAAAACACTCCGACCAAATATGTCTATGTGCTGGAATTGCCTCCTGACATGTCCAGCTGGTTCGCATTCCAAATCAGGCCGCACTGGCTGATCCACATCGGCAAGGAGACCTGGATGGCCATTCAAGTCATCATGGATCAGGTCATTCAGGAAACTATTCTGCAAAAGCAACACAATTGAAGGTAGGCAGAAGCAGGGAGGGAATTCGCTAATTCACCGAGTCTATTTCAGCAAGAGGAAGAATGTCGTCTCAAATTAGTCTGTGATGAATCTTTGTTCAATGAAAATACGGGTTATCATTTTTATTGATTTGTTTCAACAAGTTGATTTTTTGTGATAAACCTTCACGTTTTTGATGGTTGATAAGTATGCATAGTAATTAGACGAAGAGGGAGAAGACTAGGCACAGTTTGAGACTCAATCAGATTGCTTGAATAAGTGAATGATGAAGAAATGGGACTGAACAATTTTTACAGGAAAAAACGATAAGCAGTTGCAGAGGAACTCGTATTTTGAATGAACATGAATACCCGAACAGAATTGTCAACTTGCATTACAAAAAGGGAGGTTTGATTCACGAGATGATTATCTTCTATTCAATTCGATTCACATAGAATTCTTGATGACCAAACGCAAATTGGAGGCAGACACGAGGAAGAAGAAGAAGAAGAAGAACGGCTATCTACACACAATCCACAATCAGATAATGAAGTCCAAGTTCTAGGCTGGCTGACTTGAAGCTTCTTCCCAAATATGATCGCTTTCTAAATCTCTAGGGAGTTTCTTTTTCAGAGTATTTGTGACTGCTTACGAGGATCATCAGTCACGTTATTGTTCGTGACGACTGTTTTCTCGCCATAACTTGAAGGCGTCCTTCTGGAGGCTGCATACGTCTCTGCAAATTCATTCGTTTCTCAGACAATTCAATGCAACTAGCTACCAGCATTGAATCGATTCCTGCCATCGCTGCCTGTCAGAAGGGTTCTGAATGCCAGTCGAAATCGAGCACTCATCAGATTGTACAGCACTGGATTGATTGCACAGTTTATGAATATTAGAGTTTTGGAGAAGAATATGTACCTAGACATTGCATGTTTCATCGAAATCCAGTTAAATTCAATTACCAGTCTTCATAGAAGATGTTCTTCGCAAAGCTGTTGTGAAGAACCATGGCTCTGTAGGGCAGCCAGCAGACAGCGAACACGACCACAACGAGGGCGAGCATCTTGACGACCTGCGTCCTTCCGCCCTTCATGGAATGCTTGGCTCTGTTCAGGTTGTCACGAATCGAGTCTCCACGCGGCGCAACATTGCCGTTGACTGTGCCATTCCTCTTCCCCTTATCTTTCTCGATCAGCGATTCTGTGTGAAGAAGCCGATAAGAAATTTCTAGAGCATCAAATTTAACTACCGTTTTTAATGGGATTTTTCATTCGATCCCCACAATATATGAGCGTTATGGCTATGCGAATGTAGATGATTATGTTGAGCAGCATAGGAATTACATAGAAGAATAAAAAGTCCGCAAAATAGACTAGCTGTAATTGGGATTTTGAATTTCGATCCACAGTATTCCTGTCTGATTACCTTGTATTTCCAGTCGTGTCGCTCCAATTCGAAACTACAAAAGGCGCCCTGCGCATCGTGCTGGAGGGAAGTCAGATAGAACCACGTGGAATTGTAGAGAATCGAGACTGTCCAAATGCAGCCGATGATGGTCTTGGCACGAGAAATTGTGCAGATTGTCCTACAAACTCATTCATCAACACACTGCTGGAGTGGAATAGTGATGCAAAGCGAGGGTCATTTCTGCATGACAGAACGAAGGAAGCAAAAGCAGAAGCAGGAAGGCAACTAAACAAAGAAAGTCGGACGCACCGCTCGAGCCCTTGCCTATGATTGCCCTGCTCTAAGAATGCATCTACAACATCTACATCAAGCTCATCAGGCTCATGCTTTAAGGCCAGTCCCCTACAATGACCATAATTAGTCCTGCAATGCAATACCTCGCTCTGTAAGGATGACATATGCCGATGAACCTCTCGATTGTGAAGGCAGTGATCGACAGGGAAGAGGAATTGATTGCCAGGTAGGGCAGGTAGATGAATAACTTACAGGCTGAAGTCCTGTCTGTTAATTGTTCGAGAATCCATCAAACTTACGAAGCCACCCAAACACAAAATTGGCTGTGTAGAGAGAAGAAATTTCGGTTGCAATCGAGCCGATGAAAAATAGACTGTCACTGCAAGCCAGCGACACTAGATAGTAATTGGTGGGTGTTTTCTGAAAAGTTTGGAGGATTTTCACAAGAATTCGTCTGCAACTGATTACCATTCCCTTGACTCGAAACACAACCAGAATGACGAGCGCATTGCCGATCACTCCAAACAGAGCCAGTCCAGAGAAGATGACTGTCATTAGAATCTGAGTCCATAGTGGATAGAGGCTCTCTGCAGCTGCAGGCAGAGGATTCCCAGACACTGTGATGTTCTCTGCCAGGGCTGTCAGGAACGAGTCATGCATAATCGAGATGCCCTTAACTGATCTGCTGTTTGTGAATGAATGACTGACCTACCGATGTCATATTTCATCAGTAATTCCCACAAAGTGATTTGAGCAGCAATCTACAAACAAGACAGACTGATGGTGAGTGATATTTTCGAGATCCTAAAGTTGAAGCTGATTTGAGAAAGCAGTTTGTTTGTGATATGACACGAGTAGGAAAAAGTGAGAAGATAGGAGATGAGAAGATGGAAGATGAAGTGAAGGAAGGGATTGTCTGGCTTCAAGGCTGTTTAGGTCTGCTTGGGTGAGAGGGATAAGTTGAAACGAATGCTACTTTTTGACAGGGCAAATTATTTGCAAACACTTGAACGTGAACAGAAACAGAAGTAGACAGTTTACAAGCGATTTGGCCGATGAATGAATGAATGAATGATCAGATATCGGATATTCAGGGGAATTAACAGAAACATACATAAAAGCTGCACAGAAATAATCGATGAGAGACAGCAAACAGGGAATGCCAGAGGAGGCAAGCAAGAGGCGTGATTTTGGCGAGGCCAAGTTTTGAAAATCCATAATTGAATAGAAATGCAATGTCAATAGCAGAAGGCAAATGCGCAGAGCAGAGCGAGATATCAGAAATCTCGCCGAATTTCGAATTCTCTTCCTTTCTCTGCTCTACCTGACATCTCAACTCCTTCCAACCATTGCAGAGCAGCATTTAGTCTGTTGCTGTTTATCTAGCTGTGCTGTATTCTTTTCTTTCACTCTTCCTGTCAAAACCATGACACATTATCTCACGTTTTTTGTCAATCTGCCTCTCTCCTCGTTCCATTCCATTTCATCTCTCTCCCACCATTTCTGAGTCTCTCAAAACTGCTCAATGATAGAGTATAACTGTACAAAAAAACAATACTGTTCATGCCAAGGAACCAAACATGAACAATGAGCTGGAGAATTGGAGCTAATCAACATTCAACATGGCTGGAAAAGAAGAACTCGAGATCATCCACAACAAATGCAATCCCAAACTATGATCTCATTTGTTTGGGGAAGTGATTAGACTCACTCAAATCAATAAACAGCTTCCCAAAGTCAATTCTAAAATACCACACGAACTCTAGAAAAAAAACCGGTTGACGAATATTTTCTTTGTTTTGTGGCGAAAATACGGCACGAGCTCATTTTAACGCCCCCATGAAAAAGCATCTAATAAAATGTGGAGCTGCATGCTGCAAGACTGAATGCAAGAAGAAGAGGAGAACGAGAGAAGCAGAGCAATTTTGATGAAGAGAGAATCTCTGAGAAAAATGGCTATAGGATGCAAAAGTAGGAATTTGGAAGACAAGAAGGATGGGATTCTGAAGCTGAATGAAGAAGAAAGGAGGAATGCGCATTGCCAGATATATCGAAACTGAAGAGGAAATATGAAAATGCCAGGGCAGCCACACGTTTGGAAGCAAGCAGATATGAAGAAAGTGATCCTTTACAGGAGCAGAGGCATTGAATTACATTTGAAACGTATCCATCTCCACTTCACCACTACACTCAACATATACAAATGAGCTGATATTAGAAGGGGAGGGAAGCGGGCAAATGGGGAGCGAAATTCAACGAAAAAGACACGACACTGATAGACTGATTTGAGAAGTATTGACTTTAAGAGAGGAAGGATGAAATGATAGTGATGGAGAGCCGAATTGTGCTGCTGATGCATGTCAGGACAAAGACAAAGACAGGCAGAGAAATTCGTTCTGTCAACATTCAACAGGCAGGTATACACAAAATGCGGATGGAGGAGATGAAACTAATTGAGCAGATTGGGGAGGAGATGAATATAAAAACGCAGCATGTTCGGCGAAATTGAAAATGCAAGGATGAAGAGATGAGGACTACTGTAGCTGAGTGAGAATTGCGCCATTCGAGCCAGATCGGAGTGTACTTGAACCTATTGAACCACTTCCAAATGAACTGGTAAGTTTATAAGCAGGCGCTGAAAAATGAAAGGGATAGGGAATGTGGGGGATTGGATTTGGGGGCCTAGACGAGGCAGACTACTGACTTAGACATTAGACCCAGTGAAAAGCTAACAATCAGACTGACGAAATGACGATCTCAACCTTGGGAAATTTCGAAGCAACAGCAAATTGCTCGCATTGCTTCCTGTCTGTTGTCTGATTTTATGATTTCAAAGAAAATTCTCAATTCTAGTGTGGGATTTTCGAACAGGGAGATGTCGTCAGTGCAGTGTGATAAGTTTCCTTTCAGTGGAGTGACTTTTTTTTTACACTTTCTACACCCTCTTGCCCCTTAACGGTAAAAGAATAATGTCGTTTTCATTTTCACCACGTTACGTCGATCCAAAATGGAGAAATAGCACGAAAAATAGAGAAAAAAATTATTTCCTAGCGATTGAGGTACAAAACGCAGTGGTGCCAACATCCTTGTTTTTGAGCTCATTAGAAGGAATAAAAAAGAAAGAAGAGGAAATTAACAACTAACAACTACATCCGACATGTAAACATTTGAACATCTGAACATCTGGCAACTAAACGAACAAATGAATAATTAAATTTTTGGCAATCTAGAAACCTGCTTTGCGCCGCAATAAATTTCATTTCGGATTCAGACAAAAGCCTATTCTCATTAGCTGATACAAATTTTGGTGGCTAATTGCGAGAATTAAGCAGAAGCAGCAGATGTTAGGTGAATGATGAGGAAATGCAAGAATTTCGAGGTTTTGAATAGCATGATGGAAGGCTTTTCTTGGAAACTTCATTCATTCATTTATTGGTTATCACAACATCATTTCTTAGCGATAGATTTGGGAAGGTGAATGGTTAATTGAACGTAGAGCTAGGGACTAGGAGCATTTTCGTCAGACGAAAAGGACATATTGGAGGGTAGATCGCATAAGATTTCTGACGATCCTCTCTAGGTATGCTTGTACATATTAGGGACGAGCGGTATCAATTTGTGGCACTTGTGCTATTAATTTGTTTAAAATTACCCGTCCATCCTTTTCGAACAACTCTTTTGTAGTGTATGTAGAACATAATTCTATACCAATTCCAAAAAGAATTTTTTTGTTGAAAATGATGAATAGACGATTTTCAAAAAAAAAATATTATCGTAAATTAATGCAAAATATCAAAATGTGGTATTAATTTTTGTTTAAATCGCCCATCCATTATTTTTGAACAATTTCCTCGGAATAGATATAAATTTATATCCTACATATTACACAAGTTTTTTTTTCAGAAAGAATAGACAATTTACAAAATAGCGCAAATTACCGCAGAGTGCTACCGCTCGTCCCTAGTAAATGTTGCTCTCTTGTAGTCTCATCAGCATATCAGTCCCTATTCTTTTCCCTAGCTTAGCCCAGCCTACTTACAAGGAGTGGATAAATGAATGAATGAATGACCTATTCAAAAATCGGTATGATTATATATAAAAAAAATTTTTTTAAAAAACACCTACTTCTGCTCTTCCTTCTGTTCACACATACACGCATAACAGACAGGAGCACATTTATGGGTGAAGAAATGATGGAATGAAGATGATCGACGAAAAGGAACAGGGGAGAAGAATGGGAATGAGGTAAGAGAATGAGAATGGAATAAAGGATGGAGGAAGAAGATAGACAAAATGAAGACGCAGATGAAACAGAAAGGAGCGAAGAGGTGAAATCGGATCTGCGTGAATGTAGCTGAATGTGAAGGGGATGACGATGGAATGGGACTAGAGGAGAGCAGATGAAGACAATGCACGGCCTTATAAGCCTTACCCTCCGGGAACGTACTGATTGATTTACAATCACTGTGGGAAGAGAAAAAGATTGTCTTTATCTTTCGTTTTCTTTCACCATGTCTTACTTTCCTCACTATTTTCAAAGGATGGGGGGCTTGTAAGACAATGAATGAAGGAAGTCAAATACTGAGACAGATGCAGAGACTTATTGTCCGAAGCCGAATCTGAATCAGTCGAAGTAAAGAATATTTTGCTTTTTCGGGGCAAGTTGTCAGAGTCAAGAAGTGTCAGCCTATATGAGCTTGAGTGAAGAGATGAAAAGCATCAAATCTGCAAGATTTTTTTTTTCATTTTCTAATAGACAAGACTAGATTCTAGATTTGGATATTTGAAAAGGAAATCGACTTTGAAACGAAACTAATGGACAAGGGGATGAGAAGACGACATGGAAAGAAGAAGAAGAAAATGCCGAAGAAGCAGTGAACGAGGCACGTGTAATGCAATTGTGGAGTTGTGCAATTGATAGAGAATGAAGCTGAACGGAGGAATGGGGATTGCCGAAGACATAATGTAAGAATGCAAAATGCACAAGGATGGCTGAAGGCTGGACACAGAGATTGAAGGCTGAGTTCGCGAATGGCGGGAGTTGAGAGAAAAAGAGAAGAAAGAATCTGAAAGAGAATGGAGTTTTTGATAAAAAAAAGTTGTTGTGATTTTTTGGACAGCTTTGTGCATCTTTCAAAAGCCCTGCACGCAGATAGACAGAGAGAAGAAACAACCTGAACTGCTGCTTATTAACACGTAATATGTTGCTTTTTACAGAGCATAAAAATATGAAAACATACAGAAGAAGAAAGATCCGGTTGCCATGATGCAGGTTGAAGAATGAAGACAGAAAACTGAAGGCGGCAAAGACAAAAGCAGAGGACACAGGACACTCGCTTATGTAGATGACATTGAATACAGCACACAACAGAGTCGGCATCATTAGTCCAGGAAATTAGCTCAAGAAATTGAGCAGTAAGTCTAAGAAATCAATCTAATTTACGTCAAAGGTGCTAACTAGTGAGAATTTGTTGAGAGCAGTCCAAAACCAAACAGATAAATAACTTATCACTAATCAGACAATCAGGCAATGAATTATTAGGAGTGAGCAAAGCACCTAATAGCGTCAATTAGGGGATTATCGTATTAGAAAAGGAAGTCAAAAAAGAAGAAGTAACAGTACAAAGGGTGGATGGAAAGAGGAAGGCAGACAAAGATGGGAAAGAACAAAACAAAAGACAGAAGCTGAATGACAGACTGATTAAGAGTAGAAATGGAGTGATCATTCTTCTAATTCTAATGGTCATATATCTGGGATCCCCAAGTAATATGACGATTTGGTGTTAGTGGCAAAATTTTCTGGCAGAAATGTCAGCAGGATTGTAAATAAGATCGTCACTGTGAAGAAAAAATTTCTTAACCGAAAAAATTTCAATCCCTGAAATGAACACATTTTCGTAAACGAAATATCGTGTTTATTTGTGCTTGAAATATTGGGCTGATTTTTAGCACAGAAGCATTTTATCGGGTTTATCAAACTAAGTAGGTCTATTTGAGACTGTTTACATTTGAAGGGTACTCCTTCCCAAGTTTTTGCCTTCAAACTATCACGTTTCTACCACAAACGCATTCTTACAAGAGGCGAAACTTGGAACTCTACATATATCTATTTCTAAAGGATTGAATTAGTAAGTGAATTTTCAGTGATTTATACTGCGCTAGTGCTACTGTGGAGGAAATGAAAAGGGATGTTATCAAACAGAAGAGAGAAGACTGCACATACATCAAATACATTTCTAGAGCTTATCAAAATTTATTCTTTTTGAATTGGAATTATGTATGACGAGATTCTAAATCATAACGAGTTTGATATGCAATTTCTCTGTAGGAAATTGATAAGGAATGAGGTGAGCGTTTCACCTGCTTCAACAAATCTGCACAAGCAAGAACAGGGAGGGAGGAAAAAGAGTCAAAATTCGTTCGACCTAGTTTCTTTTTGTCATATTCTAGAACATCAAGGCATGACAAGGCATTGGAAGAGACGACTGAATGTTTGCATGCTAAGTCTCCGAAAATCTGAAAGTGTTGCTGAATTCCTTTGCTGCAGACTGAGTGGATAAGAGTGCAGATTCATGAAACGAGCGATGACATTCGAGAATGAGTCTTGGACCTTCAGACCAAGAGATAGATGAATGATTGATATGTTTGATAAAAGAAGATTGAAGATGGAGTTGAAGTTTGTAGATTGGTAGTGTAGTCCTCCTCCATTGCAGAAGAGTGAATAAGTTGAGTTCATCAAACCGCATTCGAGTTATTCTCACCGAAGAAGTCACAATTGGATAGTCAGTTACAAAAAGCTACAGAAAGTCGAATGCCTAGTCAGTCCAATTTACAAAAGTTTGTCGAACGAATTTCTTTACGATATAATAAAATAATAAAACAGAAGTGAGCTGCAAAAGCAGTCAGGTTAGATTGTCTGCACCACGCTCCGCGTAACATAAGAGGAACACTAATTTGAAGCCTGTTTTGACAGGCTATTTGAGGCTGCTGGCCGCTTGCTTGGCTGCCTCCAACAGAGGAGAGGGACGGCCTGACGAGAGGGCGATCAGAAAAGCGGCGATCGACTCGGGAGACATATCCGCTGAAATGAAGAAGGGGAGAATGAGCTGGAAGTGAATGTAACTCACAGGGTAAGGAAGACAGGGCAGAGGCATTGCACTTCTCGAACGACTTGAGCACGGTAGTCATCCACTGAGTCAGGTGGGTCTCGCAGTCTTCGATTGTCTTCGAGTCTAAAATTGAAGAGAGTTCACACTCAGCAGACTTGCAACTTTTTCTCAAATTTTTCACCGCAATCACAACCGCACCGACAACAGTTGTGATTGTTTTCTCGCACATCCTTCAGCAAAAATAAGAGAAAGAAAAACATACCTTGTTGAATCCGTGCGTTGATGGAATCGATGTTGGAGTGGATTTTAGCGATGGTCCTCTTGGCCGCCTGTTGTTCGTTCTCTACATCGCCAATCGACTTTCGCACATTTCGTAGAATGGCTTCTCGCTCTGCAATTCACTCTTCACGCCAAGAGTGTACGAATTTCGACTTCGACTTTGAGGGGTTTTTTAGCAACTTCAATTTTGAAGTTTTTTTTAAACTGCAACTTCAACTTCGAAAATTTTCAAATCGAAACTTCGTGCAGCTCTGCTTCACACTCATTCATTCGAATGGCAGACAGACCTCTGTTGAAATCCAGGAATTCCTGCGAGAAGATGGGGACATTGCCTTGCGCCATAACAGGCGCAGAGTAGCAGAGCTCGTCGGGGGCGATCACGTGAGTCTTCTGAATCGATTGCATTCATTGTCGGTTGAAGAACGTCTGCCTTGTCTCCCTCTCACCCTTTTCCACTTGTTCGTCTGGCTGCCTCCGCTCGGCACAGCAGCCGCCGCCGCTCCCTTTCCACTTCTCTTCGGCTTTCTGCCTTCCTGCTTGAGAATTTTGTCGCGTTGCGCTGAAACTCGATTCATTTGCTTCCATTTCCTTCCTCAGCACCCACCAACAAACATCTTGTATTCGGGCGTCTTCATGTAGACATCCATCGCCTTCTTGTATTCTCCCTTCTCCTTCTGTGCGATCGATTGGTATTTCTGAACATCATTCATTTCCATCGAGAATGTACGGAATGGCTTTTCGAGATTTTCGGAATATGGAACGAAGAGAAAAATCGAAAATTATCCGGAACGGATTTTTCGGAATAGAACGGGATATTGCATACATCCCTGATATCATCATCTCTCAATCGGCCAACCTGTTTATCAGCCTCAGACAGCTGCTGCCACTCCCCTGCCAGTGCCCTGTTGATGGTCTGCTGATCATTCGCCGATCCAATTCGCGCCTTGCCGTACTTGGCTCGTGCCGAACTCAGGAAATGTACGTATGCAGAGCGGGGCTTCTTTGGTGCATTCGGATCTTCGAGGCGAGTCCACGTTTTGCCATTCTTCGAAATCTCCTGCAATTCATCTGGCTTCTTGTAAGTCGTATATCGATGAAATTTTATGTATCAATCGAGGGTTAGGGGTAGAGCAGGTAGAACGCTCGGACTCGAAATGTTGAGTGCATTCTGAGGATCTTTCTAAACAAATATTCCCGTACCGGGCCCTACCCCTATCCTTATTCAAATTTTGGGGGTATGTGGCTTTTACAAGAAACCATTCATCTCATTCGGTCCCTCTTCTACCCAGTCAATTCTCCTCACCTTGGCCACAATTCCCTTGTACTTTTGCGGCGAGCTGGACTGACTGGAGTGTGCGGACTTTGTCGGAGTGGAGAACGTGGAAGGCGACGGCACCGCATCATTCCGCGAGCCGGCTCTGCCCTCTGGTTGACCGTTCTGCAAACAGGAATGCTCATTTCATCTCTCCATCTTCTGTTCTTAGAGCTCGTAGTCTCCTCCCCTTTGCTGAAATAGCTGGGAAGGAAGAGAATTTCGTCGCTTCAAACTTTTTCTTCTTATTATTTTCTAGTTTCTTTTAAAATTATTTCTTTCTTTTGGAATTCGTCGACCTCTGTTGATCACATTCAAAGGCTAGAACAACAATTCGTGACAATTTCATTTTCACGAAGTTTCAATTCCAAAATGGCCTTTATCGGTCGAGATCAGGAAAAGCATGGAATAACATGTTTCCGGACACATCTAGGTCCTTTTTATCAAGAAATAATGAAAATAATCGACGTGCAGAAAAATGAAAGCCTTTTGAAATTTGCAACGTTAAAGCATAAGCTTTCTTATACAAAAAAGCGTTAGCAGCACGAGAAAACGCAGTATGTTATAAAATGGGCGAATTGCTCCGCGAATTCTTTCTTTCACTTTGTAAAAAATTAGGAGCAATTCATTTGATTTTTCTAGGTAACGAACTTTTTTCTTTTCCAAAATCAAACATTGACACCCACACCCAGCTTTTTCGCCCGAAATGTTCATTTCTGCAAAGGTGATTACGGACTCTACTCCTCTCCCACTTACCACTTGATGGGAATCGCCTTCTGATTCGATGTAGCTTTCGTCAAGCATCGTTCAGAAGCAGTCTGAAGCAAAAAAGTGCTTGATAAGAGGGTAAAATTTTCAAAAAGTAAATCGGAAAATTCAATCGCTCGTATTTAAAAAGTGGGAGGAGCAGACGTGAGAAAGTGCTACATGTCTCTGCAGAGACAGCACAGGCTCATTTTTCAGGGGAAGGAACAAATGAATTTCCTGCAAATGAAGAAACGAATGAATTCGAAAGAATTATTGATATTCCACAGACCAAACTGTGATATCTTAATGATCGCACAATAATATTGTCAAATTTATACCGAAAAAAATTCAAACTGAAATGGCGAGAAAAATAAGCGCGAACAATTGAAGATTAGGAGAAGATGAGATATCGATTTAATCCTGCATCAATTCATCAATCACGTCCTCGACTTTGGGCTCCTTCTTGCATTCAGAGACGGGCATGGTGACTTGAATCGGTTGAGCAGCAGCAGCAGCGAGTTGCGAAGGGGAGGGCTTGACCTCTTCCGAAATGACTATGTGCTTCTTTGTCGTCCTTCTGCCTGCATAAATCTGCAACAATCCACTCATTTCCTCATCCGAACAAATGCATCAACAAACTTCCTGCGACAGTTTCAGGTACTGATTTGGATGTGTGATCATTTGGCCGAGAGCTCCATCCTCCATTTTGTGGACGGCCTCGAAGTAGCGCGTGCAGGCTCTGTCATATTGACGAGTCTTTGAGAAACCGACAATCTGAATGACAACATATATTAGGTAAGATGCCCAAGTGCCGAATTCTAGCGGCGAGCACGGTGCAATTAGTTTACCGAGAAAAGTGACAGATATATAGAGCAAGGACTCACATTCTCGACTTCCACATCGCTGATATCACAGTTCTTGAGTCGCTGTGTGAGCAGAGCTGTTTCCATATGTGCGAAAGGACAGCCTAAAGAAAGCAGGTCATTCATCTCATTTCTCCCTCTTCTTCTTCTGCTCCTCACCATGACAATCCAACGGCCCAGGCTGACTCTTGAGAATGATCGTGGCACAGGCCATTCCACTCATCTCTGCACGACGTCCTTCCTTTCCATAAATGTAGCGAATGTCGTAGCCATATTGTCTGTCAAACTGCAATTCCCATCATTGTTACTCTCTTTTAATTCTCATAGTGTATGGCATCTTTTTAAATGCCTCGTAGATCGAAATACTACAATAAAACTGAATAAAATCAAGTTGACATCAAAATGTGCAGCTCGATGTGCTTATTATTTAGATATCACATTTATCTGATCTCATCAAAACCCTATCCTCACATCTAATTTTATTTATTTTTTAAATTGTAGACTTCGAGGTGTTCAAACTACGGAGTCTATGGCGCTACAGGGGGTATTCAACGAAAGCCGGAATGGCAAACCTTGTCAGAATCAATCTTCTTCGTGAATTCCTCCTTGAGGAACTGCAGCTGTTCTTCCATTGGCAAACCAGCTTCTTTCAGGAATTGACCGTATTGCCTGAACAACAATTCATTATTCCGTTTTCCAGACAGGCGGATAATTCTATGAAAATGCTAATTCCAGTGCAAAATCTTGAAATAGGCCAATTTCAGTGGAAAGTGCGTTTATGAGTATTCTATTCTATGGGATCTCTCGTTTATCTTTATTCCGATGAAATTATCCAAGAAGATAGTTTGTTCCTCACCGTCTGGCTCCATATCTGAGGTGATGATTTCTGCGAAGTGAGTTGTGGATTTCCTTCATACAGGGTGGATAGGACGTGCAGGCGAGTTCGTCCAGCTGCTCCTTGTGAATGGCTCCCTTCGAATCTACCGAGGATTGCAGGTAGCTGCGCTTGTGTCTGAACAGCACTCGTCACAAGGAGGAGGACACAATTCACCTGGCCACTTGCACAGCCAATTCGCCGAGTCGTGGCAGCAGACGATTCTCCTCGGAAATGACAGCCAGATTGCGGTAGGCTTCCTGAAAACAATCACTCATTCAATTGGTAATCTTCAATTCAAAAAGACTCACATTCATGGAAAGTCGCATTGACTGCTTGAGGTGGTTGGCCAGAATGGTGGCCATTTTGTTGCGAGCAAATGGCAGAAACACGTGGCCTCCCTTGAGCAGGACGCAGGACTTCCTTTTTCTTAGCAGATCTGCGGCCTTGTTGAAAGACACCTTGTAGATGTCTATTCGGCGCAGCTTCTCCTCACCCCACCCAAACACAGCAATCAGCTCTGGAGCCAGTTGCATTTTCTCGTCGAGTCCAATCTTCTGGATGAACTGGAATTGGCCAACAAACTGCACGGCGCCCTCCTTCGATTCGCGATGGAAACGATATCTGAGCAGATCGGATTCGATTCATTCACAAGGGAGATTGAGGCGGCAATTACTATATGTCGTGAGCTCAAATGACGTGCAATATTCTACTAGCTGACGTAACCCTTTTTGCTATATAACGGGAGGACGTGCGTTTTAGTTTAGGTAGGGATGAGGGTGGGGTGAGATAGTATGGGAAAAGACAGGTCAGAACCTCCCGTCATATAGAAAACAAGGATCACGTCATATAGTAGAATGGCGCACGACATTTCGTCATTACGACATCTAGCAATTGTCGGAGAATGACAAACTTGAAGAGGTCGCTCTCCAAATTGATTATGTAGCTGGTGTGTTCGTAGGTGCGACAGAAGGCCAGACGCAACATGAAATGGCCGATTTGGTCATCTCGGGAAGCCTTTTCGAAATCAGCCAAAGCAGAGAGATTGCCTGAATTTGATCAGAAGAGTGAAAAGAGAGCAATAGACGAAGCACCTTGCAGAAGTGGCATCTGCTCGTGTAGCCTGGGTTTGATGACGAATTCCTTGGTGAAGTCGGAGTGAAGAATGTGCATTCTCTCACGACATTCCTCCATTTTCTGCAACAATTCACTTTGAATGTCACCATTCCAGACTTCTTAAACTTGGAAAAAGTTCGACCCGCACTACAAAAATACGATTTTTCGACGCTACACGCAGTTATACCGTTTTTCATCCAAATCTGATCCTGGCTCTCGTTTTTCTAGCTTCTTATTCACTCACTTTCAAAGTTTTCTCGCTCCTCCTTTTTCCGATGCATCTAGCTTTAGATGTCGCGCAAAGTAAGGTGACTGTAGCATAGTGATAGTATGTTGAGTTTAGAAATACAATTCGGCAGTGGTCACGACTTTCTTCTATTCAATAATTTCTGACAATTTTGCAGATAAACGAGAAAAACGTTTGAAAGTGAGAGAGTGAATGAGAAGCTAAAAATGAGACGGGGTCAGGTTTTTGAGAATTTGTTCCATACATTAGCCTCGGCACCCACCTTGAGGACTTTGATTCGATCGATGGCGATTTTGTCGACTTCGGGTAGCGAGATGATCGCATTCAGTGGCTTCTCGTATGTGGGCAGATTGTGCAGAGAACCCGCGCTCAGGGAATGCGCCTGAATGACCAAATTAGCAGAGGATAATGTCTCCTTCTTTCTCACCGAAGCGTCAGTCCCAGCTCTGGAGCGGATCACTCTGTGCTTGCCCAGCGAAAAGTCCATTTGTAAAACCTGAAAAACGAAGAAATTAATGCTAATTTTAGAAGAAAATGGAAAAGAAAGAATTCGAACAGGCAATTTCCCGCAAAAACGTGACATTGATTTGTGTAATGCACACAAACGCTTGTCTTCGTGGATTGCTGTTTTTTTATTCAATCGCTGACTTTCGTTTCTTTTCAGGCTTTTTTGAGTTGTTTTGGTTTGCAAGCAACAAATTAGCATATCGTCCACAGGCAGACATCCACGATTGCGTCATACGAGTCATTTCCACAACTGCACGACACGCCCTCTGCCAGGACAGACCAAGGAGACAGAGCAGGCAGGATGAGTGCCTTTGGAAACACGGCTGTTGACATCGACATGGTCTGTTTCTTTGTCAGTCGCACACAATCATGAGCGTGTTCAGCTGGAGAAGGAAATCGCTGCAAAAGAGGAAGCAGCTCGAAGGAATCAGTCGTATTTGAGTGGGAACATCGCTGGAATGTCGACGAGCAGACCGGCTGCGGCTGGGTGAGTGATTGCTCTCAAGAGAACGAATAAGCGACTTGTTCAGGAACATGCAGAATGTGGATCTCGAGACCGATTTCGATACATTGGATGAGCCCGTTTGGGACACTGTGGTGAGGCATTCCTCTCGTTCTTCCACTCGTCATTCGTTTATTGCAGAGACGTGACTTGAAGACAGTTGGAGCGAAATTCAGTCACGTGATTCTGCCGCACGGAGACAAGCAGCAGTTGCTGAGGGACTGGGATTTGTGGGGCCCCTTGTTCATCTGCGTGGGGCTGTCGCTGCTGCTGCAGCGCAATGGGGGCACGGAGGAGTCGGCTCCTCAGTTCGCGCAGATTTTCACGATCACATTCTTCGGCTCGATTGTCGTCACTGCCAACATCAAACTGCTTGGAGGCACTATGTGAGTTGATTCACATTTCTCTCTTCTGAAACGAATATATCCACCCTGCAGCTCATTCTTCCAATCCCTGTGCGTGATTGGCTATTGCCTGTTGCCGCCCTTCGCAGCTGCCCTGGTCTGTTCCGTCTTCCTTCACGGCAAAGTCTTCTACCTGCGACTTGCCCTGACTGCAGTCGGTTTCTGTTGGTCCACTTACGGTAAAACAAATTCATTCTCAATTTCACCGAAACTTTGCCGAACCCGTATGGGCTTGAACGAGCTTGTAATACAAGTGCATTACAGCCCTGCAAACGAGTTCGTAGCGTTATCGACCAAAATCTTTGATGGATAACGCTACACTTCTAACTATGGCGAAATTCACCAAAGCTGTTCTAATAATAACTTTCCACCAAAGTAGAAAAATCAAAAATAAGTAAATTCAGTGTATTGTAACATGAGACAATTTCAAAATGGATACTAACAGTTGTTTTTATCAAATTAGTCTTTCAATATCATATGCAGCGTTAGATATTCATCCACTCATCCCTACCATAATCTATCCTATAAAATAGTTTCTTATGTAACCTTACTTGATATCAATTTATTTATGTCCAAACAGCCTATCCCTTACCTAGTGATCCAATACTTTATTCTTTCAAAATGCGGCCTTGATAAAAGAAAGCATCGTATTTGAAGTTTCGTGGATACCGCTATAGCTAAAAGTGTAACGTTATTCGCCAAAGATTTTGGCTGATAACCCTTGCCGCTCATTGTAAGCGGTTGTTCTCGTTTGGAAGACCTAGGCAATTCTTATTTGTTTTCGCTTGTAAATTTTCGAAGGAAAAAATTACAAGCCTGTACAGGCTCGTAAATTCTCGTCGAATTTTCGGTGAGATATCTCGCTGATCGCTTCATTGCAGCTTCGATGGGATTTCTGGAAGGCAGCCATCCACCGGAGAAACGCAAAATGCTCGTGATTTACCCTATTTTCCTGTTCTACTTCATCGTTTCCTGGATGATCATCTCCCACTCGTAGTTCTGCTTCCACATTTCCATTCCATTTCTGCACACAAATGATGAACAATCTTCATGAGTAGGCATAAATAAATATTCACGAGACTAAATTATTCACAACGCGCATTCTCTTCTCGATTTTCCGAAGGAGATCAACTTGGGTAACTCTCTTATTGTATCATTTCACTGTGATGCCTTTTCTAGTTCTGGACAAACCGATTCCAAACAATTTTTGATCGAGAAAATAAATTATTTTTATCGTGTTTGCTGTTGACTGAGAGCTGATAAGTTATCAATGAGTTGATGATGCAAATGAATTGAAACATCTCGGTCGGACATCCAAGTACAAATGCATAGACAATACGTTCTGCTTCTTGACGGTAGAGAGATCTTTTCCTCTCCGTTTTTCTCAAGCTATCTCTTTTCCTGCTAGAAATAATGCGAAGGAAATGGAAACGAAAAGATTTGTCTGGCGTTAAGAGATAAGCCAAATGTGATAGAGAGTAACCCGGATGCAGAGGAGTGTATCACTCAAGATGACTCTGCCTCTGTCCTTGTCCTGCCTTATCACTTTCCAGCTCTGCTTATCTGAGACCTTCCCCTTTTTATAGCAATCAATGTGACTTCTGTTCTGACGCACATTGCGACTACCTCATCAATTCGGCAATTCGGTTGAACTACTTTTCAACCCATTTCGAGCTTTTCCAAATGGCTACTGTAGTTAATTCCCTTCTGCTGCAATTTGTCGTATTCACTTTTCTTTGTAGTACATCGATTGCCCTTTCATTGGGACTAATGCAACCAGATGGGCCATATTGTCACACTTGTGAGGTCAGACAGGAGACGTGACCTATTTCGATCGCCAAAAATTGCATTTCAGGTTATGATAAACGACATAAAGTGGAAGTACCACAACAATTTCACAGATGTCACTCCTGAACAGTTGAAGTACAGCCTCTATGAGTAAGATTTTGGCGTGAATCTGCAAGGCATAGGTGATTTTCCAGAGAATGTGATCAGTACTTCGCTGGTCATACAGACCAGGAGTGTCATCGGGAAGCTGATGAAAAGTGCTACAGCATATTGAAATCTTTGAAAGAAGGACAAAATGCACGCCAAATTTGCGTGGAAAACGACTTCTGCTAACCCTAGTCTAAAATAGATATTCAAATGGAACCTCTAGCATAATTCCTGAATAAATCAATCTTCGGTCTATCAGTCTATGCAGTTCTTTCTATGTTGATATCCACAGATCGAACAGGAAACTGACCTGTTTGTCCCTTTTCCTCTCCTTCTCTTTTATCACTTTTCTTTCTTCTTCTCTAATTAGTCTTCTTCCATCCTGCTTCTCTTCTTTCATCCTAAAAAGCCCCCCAATGTTTCGTTCAGCCAAATCGATCAATCCTCTTCGCTTCCCTCTCCACTCGAATGCGTTATCTGCATTATTATTATCGTTATCAAATCGTCTCAATAGGCCCTTACCGAATTCGCCTTCCTCCTCCCGGCTCTCAGCAGTTCATCTACCTAATCATTGCTCTTGTCTTCATAACTCTCTTTCTTCTTCTGCAGTTTGCCGGTTTGACTCGGAACGCCTCTGCAGTTCATGAAAGTAATTATCATGTCGAAAAGAAGTCCAGTTTGTATGCCAAATCAGTGCCTATGCCCATAAGCGGTGAGTTCTTCAAATATCCTTCAATTATTCGCTCAAACTAATTGTAAGGCTGTGCGAAGTAAATTTTTAAATTTCGGAGCCGAAGCCTCGCATAGTTCTGATCAAAATCATAAGAAATGTTTAGGAAATGAAGCCGATTTCAAGCAGCCCTGGTCACTTCCAGAGCATAAAATCGTTAGATCTGCTAATGATTTTCTGAACGCAGAGGGTCGATTCCTGTTTTCCAACTTCAGTTTGAGCAAAGGGCTGGGCAATTTGATGTGGCAATACGCATCGCTTTCGAGCTTGGCTGCGGATTACAAGTAAGCAGAATGTTTACTTTTTACAACAAACTATAATTCTAGAGCCAAAATAGTCTTGCCTGAATCATGCCTTCTGAGAAGAGCTTTCAATCTGTCAGATGAGAATAGAATTGTTTGGGCAGAAGACAGTGTCGTAAAGGAGATGATGAAGGAGTTGAGGAATGAAACGATCAATTTGAAGGTTCGAGAATCTATTCTTCTCACAACATTCTCCCCTATTGCAGAGTTGCTGTTCTCACCCAGACCTGGCTGTTTTTGTCAAAAACCCCAAATTCCAAGTCGTGAATGGGTTCTTCCAGAATCTCAATTACTTCCACCCAAAATACTCGAGAAAAATAAAAAATGACTTCACATTCCTGAAGCCGATAGAAGAACAAGTACGTCGAGTGTCGATGGTGAAAATTCGATTCTAGAAAAAATCTTCAGGCTGCCAAGTTTCTGAAAGGAATCATGTATGTTAAAAGCGCAGTTCAAGTAAATAATACAGCAAGTGACACAGACAAAACAGTGATTCTGGATGGAAGTATGTCATTCCTGCGGCTCTTTGAATATGCTAGAGGGCAAAAATTGCAAAAGGGCTAGGGTTAGGAACAGGGACGAGTGATATGATTTTTGCTAGAATTTTTTTTTTTTTAAAATCATTCGTTGATACTTTTCGAAAACAAAAATTCCTTCTGGAATAGATGCAGAATGACGATTTGTAAAAAGACGTAATGACGAAACGCTTTTTTGTATTTTATGAAGCGAAAAAATGACGAAACGCAATAGAAATCGATGATAACTTGAGATTAGTAACACGTACTCATGAGGGAAATAGTATAGGGTAAGGGTAGGGAGTCTTTTCCCACACTTTATTCTGGTGACTGTGCGGCTATATGCTACCTTTTCAAGTTTTCCATCAATTTCTATCGTGTTTCGTCATTACGTCAAATTCAGGGTATCATAGAAAAAAAAATGAAAATTATACCGCTCGTCACTGGTTAGGGATAGATAGACTGAATTTTGTACCTAAATGTGCAATTTGATGAACTAATCATTTTGCTAACAAATTTACCCCTGCCTTACCTTATCCTAGCCTCTCCAGATCTTTTTTTAGCAATTTTTCTTGACCGTCGGCATATTCAAAGAGCCATTTTTGTCAACTCGTCTACCAGAATCAACAATTTGAAGGCACTTCAATGAGCGACATTCACTACGTTGGAATTCATGTTCGGAGAGGGATGGACATTCTGGTCAATCAGAACAACGTGAGACATGGCCATTTGGCTGCGCCTTTCGACTATTATCTACAAGCCATGAGGGATCTGTCACAAGTCAAGGTTAATGAAAATGTAAGCGGATTTCGCCTCATTCACAAGGCAAAGTGTTCATTCAGCTAGTTTACATTGTCTGTTCTGATGATATGAATTGGAGCAGGAAGGCATTCAAAAACAAGGGTTGGTTGAATTTTCTAATTAAAAACCATATCCCCATTAATCTAGAAAACATCCATTTCTGCCCCGGGCCGAGAGAAGTGGATATGGCCATTTTGAGCAGATGCGATTCACTCATTGGCAGCACAGGCACATTCACTTGGTGGAGTGCTTATTTGAACAGAAACAAGTATCCTCTGGTATGGGTTATCATTTGCTCACCCCAAAATATGACTTCTTTACAGATCTCATACTACGCGCACTGGCCCAATCCTAATTCACAGATGGACAAAATGATTAACAAAACCGAGTATTTCCTTCCAAATTGGGTATCCTTCAAATGTTGTCAATAAAGTGATGATTCCTTGAAGCTTTGAAGCATGACTAACCAGACTTGCACCTTTTCGAAAATTTCGATCATTTTTTGAACGAGGTCGAAGTAGCCAAAAACCTTCGAAGTCAGTCCTAGGGAGAACCTTCACCAGAATGTCTGTGCGACCTACCCTCTTTATATTATCTTCGCCAATTTTGTATCTCTACCTGACGAAACCAAAAATTGCGTTATCATTTGGTGACGCTAGAACTGATTTTGCTCCTGCAATCCACCTCCGTATATTTTTTACGTTTAATGAAAATGCTTCTGACGATCTGAGAGTTGAGCCGAATTCGACTTTGAGAGTGCTGACAAGTAATTCATCGATCTTTCGTCTCGTGTTTAGTTTCTTAATTGATACGATAGAAGAGGTAACTTATAATTCGATCATCAGGCCTATTAATTTTCTGTTTTCTATTCTCTTTTACATTTATTAATTTATTACATTCTCTATGATACGATACAAGCTGAATTTGTATTTATTGAAAGTCAGTGATATTGATGGACATATATAATCTAGAAAGTAATGCAGAGAAAAAATCTTGATCGAAAGTACAGAATAAGGAGATAATTGGAAATGGCATATGAAAAAATGAAAGGATCTTACTTTTCTTTCGAGTACTTGGAAAAAAGAATATCCTAGATGGAGTGAAAGACAACCGCCACTCCCAGTTTCATGTGATATCAATAGGGAGAATGGCAGAAATAAGATCAATCAAATAATCTCATAATCCTTTTCTGAATCGGTACGCATCCATGCATTCGATATCAAGTTTTAAGTTATTGATACCATCTTTAGAAGCGATCCGAATATTGTAAGCATGTGAAAGAGCCTGTGTTTTGGTCCGGAATGTAGCTCTAAATTTGATTTTATAATGTTCAGCTTCCCAATTTTCCATATTATTTAATGTATTTTAGTTTACATGTGAATCATAAATACTGTTTGTCTAATGATTTAGTCAGATCTAGGGAGGACGTTCGTCAGAATGTCTGTGCGACCTATCCCTTATATATTTGTTTCGTCTCATAAAGATGCTCCCTAGATCTGGATCTAGTAAACGAAGGACTAAGAACAAGCATCGATTTACAGTACTCCCGTTCTTCTATGTTACGTGAATAAAAACAAGGATGAGGGAATTGCCGCTTCATTTGGCATTTTGTACTGGCTAAATTGGTAAAATGTAAATTACATGTTATCAAGTGGAGATAATTTGAATTTTCGTCTCGGCAATTTCGATAAAATTCTCATAAGCAATTGCCGACGTTCATCTTCATTTAGAATTTCGTCATTGTATATACTAAAGCTCCAGTCGTCGATTTCCTTATCCTGTTCAATAATAGTCTGAAATTAAAGTAAATTTTGATCCTAAAAGTAATAGATTTCCTATTTAGAAAGAAAATTTTTCGTTGTGGTTTATTCTGCTATTTGCATGTTACTTTTAAGTAGTACATCCTTAAATTGTGCATTAACATATTTACATTTTATATATAACTAGATGATTATGCACTAATTTATGAGGATTATGCATATTGCTGATGCGAAAATAAATGGTTATTGGACCCGCCGCACGGTCTCTTGCAAATCGTTTTTTCTCTTCTACATCTCTCGTCTATCATTCTCTCCTCTTGAAAATGCATGGTAGAAAAGAAGGGAACGCCCACTTTGTCATGCACATGACCAATAACCTAAGTTATATTCGCACCCTAATAAAACATACTTACATCGATAAAACTGGCAATTGCATCCAAATTAAGTCCATTTA
>LIAE01010419.1:0-10038 GCA_002287525.1 Diploscapter pachys
TATATATATATATATATATCAGTTTTATTAAT
The DNA here is from genome assembly GCA_002287525.1 of Diploscapter pachys. Lineage (NCBI taxonomy): Eukaryota > Metazoa > Nematoda > Chromadorea > Rhabditida > Rhabditidae > Diploscapter > Diploscapter pachys. Next base: position 33 of record LIAE01010419.1, read on the forward strand.
TTCAATGAGATTTCAATATTATGACAAAGGGACTAATAAAAATCCTTTTTTTTCCATTTAGCAGGCGAATGTAAGATGAAAACAGCAGCAAAGTTTCTGCAGAGTAAATTTTTTTTTAAATCTAGATAAAAAATTTCTACTAAATATTGCACATGAACGTCGTCCTGAGAAATATGCGATAAAATTTGTATTTACAAAGGGAGTTTCCACATAGGAACTCACGGATTTTGACGAAACTTCAAAATAGGAGTTTTTGATGACGTTGATCATGATTCTGAAGTCAAAAAGTATCTAACCTCATTCTGGAGCCTTGCTTGTTTTCCCTCATATTTGGTATGAGAAAGGGGGTATCTATCAAACTAGCTTTATTCACTAAAATCAATTCTGCTGTAGTGATATTCACCGAACTTTAGAAGATTGGTAGAATAGCAATATTTATAAAGTTAATGTCAAATTGATCTGTCAATTTTAAAAGAGGATTATCTTTTGAATGTTTTGTAAAGAAAACTTTATGTATTATATTTGGTGAATATCGCTACGCACTCATGCAGTATCTATCTTCGCACAAGCAGCAAATATATATTTTTGCACCTGTTACGTGTATTTTCCATAGCTATGAAAAAAATTCGGCACATGTGCCTTACATGTTGGCATCCCCGTAATCAGCGTCTTCAGAATACAGTAATAATTTTATTTCAAATTAAGAAATATTCGTTCATGCGAGCCATCAGTTTTATCTTTTGTCCTTCGATTTCCTCATAATAAGCTTGAAATTCATTTTCAATATCTTTTCTAGATGCTTTCAAATTCGGGTCGTATTTCCAAGTTAAATTTCTAAGAAAATCATAATTTACTTATTTCGATGTTGAAAATATTTACCCAGCATGACATTTTGATAGATCAATGGAGCCTGCTAGTGGATTGTACCATTCAAACATATTTTTCCTTTTTATGCTGAATATCTTTTAGATTAAAAATATTCTTTCAGAAGACTTGCTCAATTAGCAAATCAGCGTGCAAATAATGCTTGAGTTGATTGTCCTTCCAGGAATGAAGCATAAAATCGGTATTGTCATTCCACAGGCTATTGGTAATCCAGCTATCACGCACCCACGCTGTCCCCTAAAAATCACAAAATTCGGCATTTGACTATCAAACAATTAGACCTTCTTTAAGATTCTTATATGACCGAAATCCGTGCCAAGACCTAGCATATTTCGAATGCAAATTTCATAGACAAACAAGTCTGTATAATTTTGCGACTTCCCATAAATATGCAGACAATTGTTCAACTCAACTTTTCTATCAGGAAACAGTATTTCGGCAACATACGCCTAAAAGAAACTATTTTAGATCGATAAACATAAAATTTGTAAATTACATGAATAGCACCATTGTCAGTACCATGGAAGCTTTTCGGCAATTTGTACTGGTAATTAACGAAATCTGAAGATTTGAAATAAATTTTCAAATGATTATCTAGCAACCATGCAAAAATTTTCTTGCCCACTCCGTATTTTTCACGATATATGAGCCTGTTGCTATTTCGTAGTTGAAAAATCGATCGTAAAATGTTATGTCGAATTTGGGATCGATGAATTCTTCGAGTTTTCTAGATAAAATCAAATTTACTTTAAATCTATTTGAAAAATACCTTTCCGGGTTGACAACTCCAATATCGGCATCGATATTTAGTAAATAGTCAAATCGCTTTAATGCATTTGCGATATGACAGTGTCTTCGGAAAAAATGCTGCAATATATTTACTTTTAATAAATAAAATTTTAGCCTACATCCGAATGACTGCATTTATTCGTCTTTAAATTTTCAATAAGAAGAAATTTGTACCCGTGGATTTTAGAATAGCATTTTACAGAATCTGAAACTACCATTATTATTTCAAAAATTAAAAGAAAATTAACGACTTATCGCATAAGAATAATTCTTCTGATCATTGGTATTGACAACGACTATAATACCTATATTTAGTGAATTTTCTAATGCTAAGATTGAATATTTTCCTAAATTTATCTAAAATTAGTAAAGTATAATTTTAGGATAACATAACCTTTCTGATATAAAATAAATATAGACAAGTATAAAGTATTGTATGGGTAATCACTAGAATAGAGAATAAATATTTCGACATTAAGTATTATTTCACTTTATTTGGGTGCAAAAAGGAATCAATAAATAGTCAACGTCACAGAAGTGTGCATGTTATTCATTTCAAGCTTGTCTGACTGATAAGATATGTTAGTTCTTTCGTAAATTTCTTTATTCTCTCGCTAAACTTTAATATTCCTAACAAAGTTATCACCTAGAGAGTCATAATGAACTCCTAGATAAGAATTGAGCCTAGAAAGTCGTCCTAGTTTCTGAGCTTCTACAATTTCATAAAACCATTTTAATTTCGCGTCGATATTTTCCTTCTTCGTTAGTAAATTCGGATCGTAACTCCAGGTTAGATTTCCAGGTCCACACTTTTCGAGATCTATTGGCCCCGCTAATGGATTATACCATTGTCCGCGAGATTTTTCAACTAATCTAAAGTCAATTACATTATTTTAAAAACGACCAAACAAAGAATACAAATAAAGAAAGATAGATTATTTGAGATCGGATAGCAAAAGCTGTTCGAAGTGAACGATTTTCGATCTGTAAATAATTCTGGTGAAAAAACTTACGAAATAGGCAGATCAGTATCAGAATATTTGGTTAACTGTTTATTCTTCCATCCGTGAATCATGAAATCCCTCGTTTCATTCCACAGATCATTCGTTATCCAATTGTCCCTTACCCAACCTTCGCCCTAAGATAAAACATAACTGAAAACGAACATAAATAGAAAAAAATACCTTCTTCATGACTCTAATATGACCGAAATCCGTAACTGTTCCCAACATCATGCGAATACAGGCAATGAATACGAACAGGTCTTCATAGTCTTTAGATTGGTTGTAAATATGCAGACAGTTATTCAATTCAACTGTCCGGTCCGGAAATAACACTTCAGCGATATAAGCCTAAAATGAGTAGTTTTTTTTTTTTTTTTTAAATGAAAATCACTCGCATGTAAAGCGCCATTATCCGTTCCATGAAAGCTATCAGGTAATCGATTTTCGTAATTTGCAAAATCTAAAAAGTGACTATTTCTAAACCAAAGCTATTTATTACCGTTCAAGAACTTCTTTGCCCATTCCGTATTTTTCGCGATATAGGCACCCGCAGCGATTTCTTGATCGTAGAACCGATCATAGAAAGTGATATCGAATTTTGAATCGATGAATTCTTCGATTTTCCTCTTCGGATAAACAACGCCGATGTCAGCATCGATGTAGAGCATGTAATCATAATCGTTCAATACTCTCACAGCATGACAATGCCGTCGAAACATGAACTAAAAATATCATGATAAAATAAGCACAATTTTTTGAAAAAGATCGTACATCTGAATGATTACAATGCGAAGTCGGTTCATTGATGATCACAACGAATTGATATCCGTGAATTTGGCAGTAACATTTCATGGAATCTAAAATAAATTATTTTAGAAGTGGATTTTCACTTACCTATTGCGTAAGCGAATTCACTCGCACCATTTGTTCCATTCTTTCCGACAGCAGTGACGATCGCGATATTTAGCTTACGTTCAAATATGATAGGTAAAGAAATGTTGTCCTAAACGTCTACCTTTTCTTTAAAAAAATCTAAAAAGTACCGGTTTGAACCACAAAATCGACAATGAAATGTATGTTATTGCAGAAACGAATGCCAGCAAGTAAAAGTGGTACATCAATTATCAAATCAGATCAACACACACACTGACCTAGATATTGATTATAATCAGCTTGAATGAGATAAAACCCTATCATAATATGATGTGAACATAATACTGCAGAAAATTACGAAAAAAGAATAATAAAATAGTCGGATGATTGAGAATGTTTAGTATGCATTTTGATTTATTTAAACAGATTTGGTCATCAAACCATTGTAAGCCTTCGGATAGAGGAACAACCAGGTAGATAGGAAAAACGAGAAAATCCAGGTAAGCATCATTTCCCGAATATTTCAAAACGCGCCTCAACGACTGTGTTTGTCATTCAATACGCGCAATAAATGATCGATAGCATTTTCCAACATCTATAAACAGTAAAAGTTCAGCTACTCAGAGAAAAGTTCCTCATCCTCGGAGAAGAGTTTCCACAACCTTCCCGCAGAGTTCCCGCACGGAAATGGTTTGGGAAGTCTATGGGAACTTTTCCCCGTCCTTCCTCACCTTGGAGTAGCTGTCTCCGAGTATTTATTTTAGTTCTTTACATAATGCAGTGATGTATTAGGAATAGATAATCGATGAGACCAAATTATAATATTCAAACATTTGTTTTGAAATTGGAATATGATTGATTTTTAATGGACAAATATTGTGAATCTGGCAAATTGTTCGTTTTGTTCAGTATTTACCAAAAGTTATGTGTGTGTGTGTGCGTGCATTCATTCGTTTGCATTCCAAAAATCTAGTGTGGATGAATACTAATTTTGAACAGAAATTGGACAAACATTTTTCTATGTTAAAAATTATTTATTTGCGAATTTTTGCAAATCCAAATTATTTAATGATCAGAGGCATCGACATGTCGAAAAATCATGAATGTATTGTTAAAATTGGCATGACAACCTCCACGTCTAGTGAAAAATAAATAGATGGTGCTCCAATGTGTTTCATTTCCCTCGAATTTCGATATATCCCTTCTCATCCCCAATATCCCCAAGTCCTCTGCCCTGACATGTCAGCTTGCACACACTGACCCCTGCGGCCGTTCTCCCTATATCTTCTCGCTTTGCTTACCGTTCGAAGGGAGATGAAAAATGGAAAAATGCTGCAACGCAAAACGCAAAGCAGAGAAAGAAGACAAGAAAAAACAAAGGAGCTCACGTCTTTTTGACGCTTCATCAATAGATATTTCTCTGTCTCTTTGTCCTCTGAAATCCTCCGCCACGAAAATCAAAATTCTTCGATTCTATGAAGAAATTATTCATTTTCCTATTTTGCATACATAATGTGGCGTCGAATTTATGGCTACCATTTGTAAGGAGTTTTACTTGTGTAATTAAATCTTGATTTGAAAAACGAACTGACTCAGGCAAATCTCGGTACAATGTTGGAAACTCTGAAAGAAGTGGCGACACGACAACAAGAAGATTCCGAGACGTCAGAAATACCCGGATTGGCTTTCCTGACAATGGGTTTTAGACCTTTTGGAGTTTCAAAAGATACAAAATGTTTCAGCAGGTCGAGAAATACAAGAACTACTGAGAAAGTTGCTGCATCAGTTGGAAAATACAGAAAGTCTACGGGAGCTGATTATGCCTAAAGAATCGACGGATATTGAAGAGCCACCTCCTATTACAGGTTAAAGCACAATTTTACTACTCCATTCTATTCAACCAATTCTAGAAGAACCCCCTCCGCCTGAGCCAACAACCCGATTCATTCCAAAAATCATCCCGGTCTCGAAGCCTGTGCCCGTCTCTCGGAAAGCTACACCTTTCACTCTACCATACACTCGCCCAAATATTCCGACACAACCGCCTATTGTAGAAAGGATAACAACGACTGGATCAGGAGGAGATGAAATCATTCGGTAGTCAAGCCAAAGAAACAAAATATCCAAGAGTTCAGATTTACAATTCCCTCTGTCGCTACTACTACACACAGACCTACACCGCACGTCATTCGATACACGACAACGACCGAATCTCCCATCATCCGATTTATGACTCGAACAAGGCCGAAGACGACGACGACAGGCCCATTCGATATCAACACTCCTCCATTCACTCAGATGACAACTTCACCAAGAAGCAGACACACATTCATGCCTCGAATCTGGCCGACCTTCCCTCCGATCTTCACTCCGACCTTCACTAGCAGACCAACCGCACAATATGTGACGACAACGACAACGATGGAGCCAATTCAAACAACGACGATGGACACTCATCGAGGTCAGATAATCCAAAAAATAGTTGTGCCTCATCATACAATTCCAGAGGTTGGTATTGGAACTGAAACAGAAACAGAACCAGAACCGACAATAGCGATGAAGCCCGAATTCGTCTGGCCCATAAATCCTCCTCAAGAAAGGCCTGAATCTGAAAATATCCAGACTTCCTCAAGTGTGAATATTCCAGAGGCAGAATAAATTAGCAATTATTGAATTTAATTTTCTAGTTTAGGTGCTTCTAACAACGATGTACCCAGTTTGGCCTACGACGAAACGTCGCCCTGAAATACGAAAACCACTACCACTGCCTGAGACGACTCAAGCACCTCTGGAATTGCCAACGGCAACTCTACCACAAATCATCACCCCTGAGCCTACTACACCAATTACGCCTATGATCAGGACGTTTGAACCACCAAGCAGTACCGAACCAACAATGTTCGAAGAAATCATGTCATTGGTAATGATGATTTCATTTAGAATAGTCAGACCGACAACAACCCCAACTCTCCCTTCAACACCAGTTGTCTTGCCAGAGAGAATGATTCAGACTTCATCTCATCGACCGCTTCTGACAACAACCAAGGATAACATTCCTTCGATCATCAAGGTCTACCTTCACTATTCCTTAAATTTGACCTATTGATTTTCAGGCAAGACGTCTTACTCGAATATATCCAGTGACAACGACAGCTACTCCAAGCGGTCAATGCGAGATTTGCAGTTAGATTATCGGTTATGAGTTGTCACAGGGATGAACTTGTTTAGAACCTGGTCGTCGCTGCTCCGTCAGACTTCGTAGTTTCGAGACTTCCGACGCAGTCTTCCAATATGCGTACAGTCATTCCACCATGATAGATGACAGCATGCAAAGTTTGCTCAAGGTTCAAAATCATTTCTTCATCTCAAATGCCTTTCATTGCAGGACACGCAAACAGCGACTTATGCAAGTCCTTTAGCCTGGCATAATTCTGTTTCTCCAGAAATTCTACAGTTATCCCAAACAATCATGTCGCTCTATCATCCATCTCGTTGCCTCGTCATTGGAGTCTTCACAGGACTTGGCTTGCTGGGCATAGCTGAACACGTCGACTCTCGAGGAATCGTCGTAGCACTCGAACATCCGGAGTATTCGATCTACTGGGAGAAAATCGGATTGAAGCACGCCAAGAAGGTAAATAAACAATGACGCACAAAAGTTTAGAACAACGCATGAAATGGAAATTTCGAATTTCTGAATTTTTCAGGACTCAGACTGAATGTAAATTTAGCGATCATTGACACTCAATGTCCTCTTCGAATCGACAAAACTTCAGAGGAAAAAATTTTCATTAAAAATTCTAGACATAAAGCAGTTCATAAATCATGCATTGTCCCTAATTTTTGTGCGATATCTGATGAATAACTTCTCTAGTCGGAATTTGCCTATTTTAGAAACAAAACTCGCAAATATCGCGTATTCAAGTTCGATCAACTGAAGCTATCGAAAAAACGTTGCCGAGATTAGCTGCGAATGAACCTAACACGTTCGATTTCATTTTCTTGGTCAGTAATGCCTCCTGTATAACAAATCTATCGACCCTTTAGGATGACTTCAAACGAGACAATTATCTCGACGACTATGAGCATTCTGTCAGGCTATTACGTAGTGGAGGGCTATTAATTATTAATCAAGTACGGATGAAAATGTCAAAAATGGGATTGCATAATTGAGAAATTTAGGCCCTTAACGGAGGTGGTGTTCTGTCAGGAAGTGAATACATGAGTCCCGAGGACCGAGTTGTTAGAAACATGAATATTCGAATTAAGCAGGATGGAAGGGTGCGTCTTTCACACAATCATATTCAATTTTACTCGACTTTTGTGAAAATTTATGGTTCACGAAATGCCACTTTAGGTTCGAGCCTCTTTGCTGCCGTTCAGTGGTGGAACTTGGTTGATCTCAAAGAAGTAGTTAAAGTTGCTCAAAGGTTTATTTTAATAGTGAAAATGACCCGCTGTCTTTCAACTTGCAATACGCCAATAATACAGGTGCACATTTCGAATAAAGAATTATCTCGTAAAAGATAAAGGATATGATAAGATTTCTATGATCACAAAGTCCAACAAAATAACCCGCAGAATATCAACGATGATAGGAAAAGATAAGGCACCTCAATATGAATATTTGAGCTGCCGTGCAATATTTTGAAAAGTTGAAAATTTTGCAAAACAAAAATTGAAAATTAATCAAAATCGAGGTCAGGTTCGGTTTTGATCGGCTTTTTCGTTGCAGTAGAAGTAGCAGAACTTGGTTTCATTTTGATGCTTCGTTTCTTCTTCTGCTCCTCTTGCAACTTTCTTTTCCTTGTTGCTGAAGTGGGCTCAGATCGAATTATTCGCGTCACTTTGAAGAAGGAATCAATGCGGAGCTTTAGTTTTAAAATATGATTTGTAAGAAAAGGTAAATTTTACTTGAACTCCATTAACTTTGAACTTCTTCAATTTGGCTAACGAAAAACGGACACGACTTTCGCTAAAATTCCGAAATGTGACAAATAATTCGAGAAAAATTTAGTTCACTCGAAATTCTTCTCCCTGCACATAAACTCGACGACCCCTTCAATGTCGGGATTTTTCCATTGAAGCTGAATTTGCTCAGCAGAAATCACATCAGGACTCATCAACAATTCACGAGCCTGAGCATAAGGCCAATTCTCAGGAGGGATATATCTCTAAACCTCAAAACTATTTAAAATGAACGTGAAAAATACCTCGGTATCGATATTTTCAAGGATGACTTCAATACTCTGGAATTGTTTGATCAGTTCAAAAGCCTTCTTCGGTCCAATCCCCTAGATTTTTAATGTAAACATTTTGAAAAAGTAGAATGACTACTCGAATGGATCCGCAATAATCGCAGCCCAATAAAATGCAAAAATCGATGAATTGGTTCATAGTCAATTTCATCTCATCCAGAACCCGTTTCAGATTGAATTCCTAGAAATATTCGTTTCCAAAGAAATCGTTCAAAAACCAAACCTTGACATTGAATTTTCTCGTTTCATCCCCGAATATGTTCCGAAGCAGAATATTCGAACCAAAAGCTAGAGCATCCATGTCTTCAGTTACAGAAGCATGAACCTTAAAATGTGTTTTTTTTAACTTAGAAAGCAAAATCTTCGAACCTTTCCTCCTTTGACAAGTTCAGCACATTGTGCTTCGGCTTCAGAGGGAGCCTCGATAAGTGGAACGCCCATTAGAGTGAGAAGTCTTTTCACTTCATCAAAATGCTCTCTAGTCACCTAATAATTGCTAAGATTGAAAAAAATATTATATTTACCTGAACAATATTTTTTTCAAAGGTGTCCACTTCTCCTCGTTCTACCGCTCGGGATAAAGCCCTTTCAAAGTCAGCAGCACTGAGAAATGAATCCTACATAAGTATGGCCTGATCAAAGTCATACCGCCGTTCCGATCTCTTAACGAGCTCTCCCATTTTCATATCCGGTGGCTTTCCGTCGAATACGTATACTGGCTTGATACCGTTTGAGATCAAACGAATTGTGCGGTAGAAAATACCGATCAAATGTCTAAAATCACTGGAATAAATATTTCAAGTACAAAACTCACCTGGTAATTTCACCATTTTGCGTTTGCATTTGAGTGCCGTCTGGAGATCGAGCAGAATAAAGCAATTGATAGACACAAATCGAGGCATCAACAGCTACCTGTTATTTTTGAGATACAAATTCAGAAAAGAAGAAAATTTCTACCTTTCTACCGGAGTTGTCCTCGAAATTGATCGCTTTTATCGAACCCGGTGCATGTTCGGATATGACTTGAGTTAACCCTTTTATACCCATTCATAAAAAAGTCTAAAATTCTAAGAACTCAAAGAGAAAAATAATTACGAAAAGTTTCAGAATAGACATTGAGAAAACCAACGAAATTTGGTAAGACTTTAGTATTCGGGAAGTGTCAAAATGCATTGAAAAGTGATTATTTTAGGGTAA